>WEIT01032141.1:922758-1103110 GCA_013389985.1 Dryoscopus gambensis
AGCCGGCCCGTGGGACCCGGCCCGCGTCCCGCGGCTGCCGCGACGGGCAGGGAGCGGAGCGAGCGCTCCCGGCCGCTGATCTCTTCTCGGTATTTTTCATTTTCGTACATGTTTTTAATATATTTTTTTTTATCTTTACACAAAGAGTACCCTTCTCACAGACAAAGCATCCCACGGCGCTGTTACCGGCGCTGCGCGTTCCTGAACCCGGGCTCTGGTTGTGCTCCTCCACGGCCACTTTTTTCCCGGCCCCCCCCCCGGGGGCCTGGACTCTGGACCCGGTGCCGCTCTGCCCGGCTTTGGGGGCAGTTTTGGTCCCGCAGCCGTGTGCTGCTGGAGGAGGCAACACGGGAGCGTGGCCTGGCAGGTGCCTGGGAGGCTGGGATCTCCTGCCGCCTCCCAAAAGCGCGATCCCGGGCACCGAAATGTCCCGGTCGCAGCTGGAGAACAAAGTACGGCCGGGGCTACCGGCGGGGAAAATGTGCAGGGCAACGTTTTGTTTTTCGTCGGTTTTCACAGAACCGAAAGCCGGTCCTCCTCCCCTGCAGGCGAAAGGGTATATGACTCAAACATGTCCTTGCTCTCCTACCTGCATCTCCTCTGGTTCTCTTAATGAAAGGATACAGCAGCAGACAGAGTCGCGAGACATTTTCATATAACCCCTGCTGAAGACTTAGTAAGATCCTCTGTACTGCAAAATACCATTTGCATTGTGGGAGTACAGTGGTGGTGAAAAGGAGATTTTGGGCCATCTGTGCTTCGCAGCAGTCCCGCGGTGCTAACGTTGCACTGGGAACAGCAGGGATGGACCAAAGTAGTCTTTTTAGTCCCCGCAGCTGTGCTCTCTAGGTTTTCCTGGATACAAGATGCTACCTTTCTACACCACAAACTAGGACAGCAGTTACTGGGAGACCACCTCCGGAGCCCATCGCCTATGCATCGGCTGCTGGGGGATCAAATTCCATCACAGCAGCTTCCAGGGAGGTCTCTAGAAAATGCTGATTTCCTTAGCTGGTTCTTCCAAAAGCTGCACCATTCTGCACACTTTTTGATGGCAATACAGGATGCCAAAAACACTGTGCCACAGTCACAGATCCGATTTTCTCTTACTCCAGTGCATTCTGTGGTTTTCAGTTTCTGAGCTGATTTGCAACGTGAGTAGGTTTTTAGCAGAAAACCAGATATAGATATAGGACATATGCAGCTAATTGATGACATATATCCACCGAACAGCCTTGTTTAAACTCATAACAACGTAATCCATGCTGCCACCTACGTCTTCTGATTCAGGTTTCTTGTGTACTGCAACTTCAATTTGTAGGCATCCTTCGCAGAGGGCAGCTCACATTTTGTGAAGCTCTGCGAGGGACCACAAACACAGGCGGCTCTGGCTGCACTAGAGAAGGAAGCAAAAGGTTTCTCACCGGCTCAGCCACTTGCTTGGTCGCAGTGAGGATACCTCGATGCAGATCAGGAACCAACAGTCACATCAGTGAAATGTAAGTAGCGGCTGGAGCCTTGTCTGTGTGAAGGATCCTGCCAGCGCAGCTGTACCACTGACAGCAGTGGAATATTTTGCTCAAGTTCTCTAGAGGAATCAAAGCCTGTATTTTGTCTCTCTCTCTTGTTCTGTTGCTCCTCACTCATTAAAAGTCAGCCACACAAAGCACATGGTTGCTCTCTGTGTTTAAAAAAAATGTTTGGGGTAAAAGACCAACAGCCAAAGCTGTTTTGAAGTGAGACATATGTAAACAGTACCTCGAACTAAGGATAATAATAATAATAATTAGTCTTTTTGTGTCATAAATATGCACATTGCTCTCTGCTATTTCATTATGAGACAGCACAACCTCTGAGAATGTGCCTGATGAATATTGGGGGAACTCTGCCTTCAGTTGCAGTGGCGTATGACAGCACTAATGCCTTTGGCTTCTTCGCTCTCTTAGGTAACTGAAATCACAAGTTAGAGCCCAAATTACAAAGCATAAGCATGTGTATAATATTAAGCATACAAATGGTGCCTGAAATTACTATCCTTTTTGTGTAGGTATGGTTTCAATCTGTTCAAATTTTTCCTTCTGCAGCTTTATTGATTTCAGTGTGCGCTGATGCTGTTCATAGCACAATCAAGCCTAACCCCTTAAAAACCCCACTGTGAAGACATTAACCCAAACCTAACTAAGGCCAAAATCAGTCTGGTTACAGGTAGGTGGAGTTCAAATGACTTTTACACCTTGAGTAAAAAGTATATCCCTTGTATTAAGATGCCATAGCAAGCAGAACACCATATCCCTGTGGCTGCTTTGGCAACCAGTCAGAGTGGCAGGTTTTTGCACCCCAGCCCAAGGCATGGGTTTGCCACCACCTTCCTTTGAGTTTTCCCTCTTTCTCAGGGACTATTTTTGCCATTACCATGCTGATCTGCTTGCTGGAGTTTTAAGGTGTCAGATGCTGATACAGCGAGTGCCTCTTGTATCTGTTTAATCCGATAACATAACTCTTTTTTAATCTCCACGTCTGGGTCACAGGGTTTAAAAAAGACACTGGGCCAAATCCCCAGCTTGGCTACAATGTGTGGAAATCTACTGAGATGGCACGAAAGTCAGGAGAGATTCACTGTATTTGCACCCCGGTAAAGAGGTCTCGAGGGGCAGGGATGTGAGTGCCAGATTTCAGACAGATGAATATTAACACAGGGATATGTCAGAGCTAAGTCAGGTTTCCATAAGGTGAGGTGGAGGGAGGGTTATTACACCAGGACCTAAAACATGCTCATCAGCAAATTCTCAATAATTTTAAAATGACAACAGATTTAATAGTTCTTCATTTTTCAGAAGAAGCCTTGTTTTCATTGTCTGGCTGCTAGAGGGAACATTATGTTTCATGGACTTGGGACCAAGACAGGGCATGGACAAAGAGGAGATTTTGCAGAGATTGGGAAGATTTTACATATAAACATTAAAATTAAAAAAAAGCGAAGTTCATCCCATCATGAAGTCCGGCAGAAATGTAGGAGAGAAATGGACAGCACTGTCTGTAAAGGATTGTGTAAGCAAGAATGGTAAAAAGATGGTCTGAATAAGTCCATTGCATTAATGATTTTTTAGACATGAATTTCCTATACAGAGTTACATGGGCTCAGTCTTTGGAGTTCCTGTATACAGCAAAGGATCCTGAGCCTGAAAAAGGGAAGCAGATTTTGTAAGGAATTTGCATATCATGGAGTGACTCTGGATTGCAAATTTTGAGCATTACTAAATTGGGGAATAAATTGTTGCTATTGCTGTTACATACCAGGATATCTCACTAATCCACACAATCCACTAAGTTGCTGTAGTTTTAGTCTGTGTTTATTTTAGATGAAATTATGGCCTGGGCAGTTAATTTTTTTTACTTTATCAATATAAATCATATATAAATAAGATATCAAACAGAAATCAAAACATGACCTGTGTTTTTGGTACACTCCCCATCATGTGAACCTGCCAGTGATCGAGCCCTGCACTCAAACACAACGGCAATGAAAAACCACATGTCTTCTTGAAAACTGGCCAATTTGCATTAAATTCTCTTGCTTTAATGCTCTGGGTGGCCTATTTCTCTTATATTTGAGACTGCATAGCCATTATGGGATTGCCTGCACTGGTCCTTTCCTTACATCAAGCTAATTACAAATTAACTTGAGGCACTTAGCAAGGCTGAGAGGCTGGAGCTGATCCTTTCTGAACACCGGCTGAGCTTGGAAGTGCCTGTTGCTTTACAGGGACTGATTCCTAAAGTGAGGGGCAAACACAGAAGAACCAAACAGCCTGGAACCAAAGTGGTCACACTAGCTTTTGAAAAAAGTGGGTGTCTCAAGTTAATTGACCATCAGCTGCCTGGAAATAAAAACTACTCATATATCCAGAGGTTTTCACTGGGATTTTCAAGACCTCCTGAGCAATTTAAAACCCTTGAAAGGAATGCACTATAGAATGAAAAATATAAGTATTATTAAAGAATGTCTCTGAACTGAAAGCCAACCAGTTTCATAAAAATAAGCTAAAAAAGTAATAACAGGTATTCTGTCTCCTGCTGGATGCTGTATGAACCGTATGTTTTGCATTTTGGAAGTCACTCTAAAGCAATGGTTTTTTCTTCACTATTGCTATTGGGAAGAACAGTAGAAGAACTATGCATAAATGAGATTAAAGTAATCTAATTAAAAAAAATAAACAATGTGCTTTCATCTTCAATTCAAATCCAGTCATTTGGGATCTAACTAAAAAAAAAAAAAGATAAAAATTCAGAAATGCAGAAAGGATTTTGAAGGACAACTGTTTCCCTTTAAGATTAATGATAAACATACTTGTGTGTTCAAGGGAGAATAGATCCAGTGTTATGTAACAGGATAAAGAAACAAAATCCTTTTTGCTTAAATTACAATAACCAGTATGTGTGTGGATTTTAGTCAATCACTGAAAATTCAGGAAACCCATTTTCTTTCACAATTGCATTCCACATGCTAAAATTGACGTCTTCTAACTTTTAAACAGAATCACAATAATTAAAGACAAAAATGATTTGTTTGTTGCATTTGACCACACTTTGCCAATAGAGGATTGTTCCCTAGGGAAAATCCTGTGGCACTTGCCCTGTGCGAAAATCCAAATATGTGCTCATCTTTTTATTTTATGTGCCATTAGCAAATCCAGTTATTGCACTTCCCAGTTGTTGGTTTGTTTTTTTTTTCTTTTTAATCTGATTACCTAGTACTAGATACATGGTAACTTATCTTTTTTAATAATTTTTTTTGCCTGAACTAACTACATAACGGTTCTTATAAAATCTTGCCATGCCTGCCTAAATTTGCCAAAACCAGGACAAGATCAACAGGTAATGGATTTTTTTGATGTTGGCATTGTTCTTTGCTAGCTCAATCATATAAAATTTATTAAAAAAAACACCCAAGAAAATAATTTCCTACCATAGAACCTCAATTTTTCCACTTCTGTATTTTACAGAAGGACTCATACCAGAATTTCTGCATCAGAATTTGACACATAAAGTTCCTCTATCACATGAGTTCAATATTCCAAAAGAAGGCAAATGACATTAATAACCAAGAAACAAGCTCTGAAGAGGCTAAATTGCTGAATGTACTTGCTGCAAAAAAAAAAAAAAAAGACATCTTGTTGGATCTAATTCTGGATTCACTGTTTGACACAATGCAGAGGAGTTGGGATTTGCATAGAAAGGCTCTGCTGAGCTCAGGTGATGTTCACTCGTGCATGGAGAAGCTCATGTGTGCTTTGCTGAGTGACTCCAAGCTTTGTCTGCGGACCAAAGTAAACACTGCTGATGCTGGCCCATCCTTGCACACGTCCACATGCAGCGTTTTCAGTTCTGAAAGCAAAGCTTCACATCTGGGCAGTTTAAGTGATATGCTCTCACCAGACCAAGTCCTCTGTTAGCACTACTCCAGTAGCACAAGGTGTGCTTGGAGATGGTCCAAATGGTGAATATGCCTCTTTCCCTGCTAATAACACACCTGCCATGCTGCAGCTAAATATTCTGCTGCTGCACGGCCTGCAGAGATTTCCTGGGCCATGTGAGCACAACTGGTCCTGCCAAGTCAAGGTAGTTACACAGGTGCAGCAAATGGGATATAGAATCTGGCTTTTTTGGAAGCCACAGATGTAAGCAGGGAGACAGGGAAGAAGTTGTGGCAGACCCATTCTGAAAGCAATGAAAGGTCAGCAGAGACTGAAGCTGCCCTGCAGAACCACTTCCATTTCCATTGGGAGCTGATTATTGAGTTGGGCAGGCTTGACCTAACCACACCCCAGGTGACAGTGGACATCCCAGTGGAAAATTGTCCAAAAATGTATGGTGGTGAGCTTGCTGAGGCAGTTGAGCCTTCATGACCTACACAACAGATCCAGAAAAGCTGATGGATTAAATTCACCAAAGAAGAAGAGCGATCACTTGAGTGAGTTCATACATTCTCATATTTCTGTCTATTTGCTTATGGGTCCCTCTGCTCCCTTCCCTCTCAAAGTGATGGTGAAACAGTTATGAGGAGTGTATAATTTTCAATTAATTCATTTATTCTGACAAATTACATTGGTAGATATAGGCAAACACTGGGACAAGATACTGTAAGAAACAAAACCATTCCCAAATGCCTGCTTGTACGAGTTCAGACATAGAATTTCTAGCTAGGTGAATTAATGCACTGCAAGCTGAGAAATAGCTTCAAATGCCTGAGTGTCTAGAAAAAAGAAGAAATTTAAAATGAACCCTGCAAGCTATCCAGCAACTGCTCATCCAGTTACATGATTTTAATTAACAGAACTGGAAAGCAAGCATATAATATAAACTTAAAAACACAGTGCTTTGGTTTTCCAGACTACCAGCCCAAATGCAAAACAAATTGCTTGCATCTGGTGGCAGGCAGGCAGAGCTGGCAGCGGGAGTGCTGTTGTTGCCTGGCCAAGTGACGCAGCAGCATCCGCCGCGCTGCCCACGGAGGGCGGCCCAGCCCGCGCCTGGCACGTCCCTGCCCGCCGTCCCCTGGCTCAGCCGGGGCACAAACACTTGAAGCATTGCCTGCGTGCTCCGAGGAGGTGCCTGGGCTTCCACCTCCGCTGGCAGCATGTCACTCTGTGAGGCAGCAGTGTCACTGAGGGGACACCAGCGGCTCCTGGGCGGGGGTGACCTTGAGCCTCCCCAAGCAGTTACCTTTTCTGGACCTTTGGCATGCTCCCAAGTGATCTTTCAGCCAGAATCTCCGTGGCCTAAAATAAATTCAGCAATATTCACTGCGGCATCCCAGCACTTCTCTTTTGGGATACCTGACGCTTATCTCCCAACCTGGGCAGAGACTGGTTTTGGAAAGTTTATCTGGGTGCAGCAACACCACCAAGCCAGAAGTGCATCCTTGCAGAGAGTAATTTCTGTCTGTCTCCCCTAGACAGAGCAATCCTGCTTTGTTGTGTGTACATGAGAAGGTGGGGAAATGGGAGAGGGTGGAATAGCCTCAGCACGAAGCACAAAATATCCGGACTTGGGCCTCTAAATCTCTTTGGCCAATGCTAGTCAGCTCTCATTTGTATCAAAGCCCAATATTATCACCTACTGATTATTAAATGTGCCACAAATGGTTAAAATTTGGTGAACAGTTGATAACAGACTGCCTATAGCACTGAGCAATTGTCTCTTACTCTCTGTGTCAGCCAAAGTCCTCAAGTTTTCTCCTTGTTTACTCCCGTAAATTTGCCTGTTGGGCTGATAAAGTTCACAGAGAGAAGTGTGAAAACTTGCTCCTAGACTTCCACATTTCCTTGGGAAGCACATTCCAGCAAACTGTGGAGCAGCCAAAGTGGATTTGGGATGCCCTTGGCACTCACAAAGACACCCGTGACCCCTGTTGCCCCATAGCAAGTGCTGCTGGAGGCCATCAGCGTCATGGAGGAGCTGCATGGCCAGGTTGGGCTGTGGCAGTGACCAGGCATCATCCAGAGCAGCAGGGCCTGGGACTGCCTGGTGACAGAACTGAATAAATCATGGAGCAGGGGCACACAGTGGAGGGTGTGGTGGACCCCTGGGAGCTTTTCCATCCAGTGCCTCTGGAGGTCCTGTGAAACCGTGTGGAGAGCGGTATGGCATCTATCAGGCACATCCACTGGCCTGCTGGCGCTCAGGACACAGGCACCATCTCCAGCCAGAGCAGAGGACACTGCCACATGCCCACTCCACCTGGCTTCAACTCAGGTTTCCCCTTAAGCTGAATTCATGCCAACCCAGAGCTCTTTGCATGTGTCACTGACTGAATTTCACTTCCCTACTGGGAGACTAAGCTCCCAGTTCTCCCAGTAAGATACAGGTTTAAATACAGGTCATGTTTCTGCTATTCTCCACCAGCAAAACAGCTGTTTGCTCTAAACATGAAGATATTTTTGTAAGAGCAAAAGCATGAATTATTTCAAACTTGCCTCGGGATGAATTTTCAAGGGTACTGCGGAGACTGTTTCCACAACAAAATGGGAGCTCTTCTCCTACTGAATTGTTCATGTTACTTTCATGAATGCTAGAAAAGAGGCTGGCTTTTTTTAAATGTCAGTGGTACCTGGAATAGGAATTTTTTTCCATAAATCCTTTCGAAGCTGTTGTTGTTGATGTTGTCTAATCTGACCAAAAGTTCAATTTGGCAATTTTTATTAAACTTTGCTGTTAGGTATAGGCAATTAGCTTAACAAAATATCAGATAGGATCTCTGCTGTGTTTGCAATGCCTGTTGCTCTGATCCTTACCTGATGGGAAATGGCTTTGGAGGAGCACAGCCACATCTTTGGAGCTGTTTACATCACATTTCTGAGAGAGCTCCACCCTGCTTTCCCCATTTGTACTTTGTTTTTCATGAATAAAGGTCATGGCATTGGCATCACAAAAAAATATTGTTGCTGTAGAAGGAATTCAGCTGTCCCCTCCGGGTAATAAACAGTAATGTACTCCAAGGCTGGCAGGGCAGCAATCAGAGATGGAAGAGAAGGCCAAGACCCATTGCGATCTCTGCAGACCTCCAGCATCCCACAAGTCAGCTGTCTCCCTGCCAGTGCTGGGCTGCTGCAGACTCTGCATAGTCTCTAATAGTTTGCCCAACCTGGATTTAGGCATCCCCCAGCTGTTGGCAGTGGGTCCGTTGTGGGTACCTGCCTCCAGCCAGTCACAGTACTGGAATTTGTTGTCTAATAGTCAAAGGGCATTTTTGCTGCAACAATGTCATACATGAGTCCAACACTCCCTGTGTGTGTTGGTGGCCTGGGGACATGGTTACCAGATGTAGTTGCCAGCCACTTGTTGCCCCTGCTCTGGAGTGCTCTCCAAGGAGGTGCTGTGCCCAAGGCACGTTGTTTAGTCCACTGGCCGTGTGGGACTCTGAGCTGGCTGTAGCCCACAATATATTTTTTTAGCCATGTTGTATCTAGATCAGGGAATAAATGTATGGGAACTACATCCCTTGATTCAGCTATAAAGTAAATGAGATCTCTCACATGTTTCTGTGTTAACATCCATATTGACCTTCGTGTTTGTGCTTGTGTCAAAATCACCACTTGTCTTTTAGCTCAAAAGCCATTCTTCTGATCTTCTGTTATGTGTGAGGCTGTCAGGCTCTCTGCTGTTTTCTAGTCCTTTCAGTCTGCCAATACTTGCCAGCAAGGTGATATTTTAAATAACTGCAATATTCCAGGAGTAATTTCACCAGTGCCTGTAGAAACACTCCCCTAAACTTACGGTCCATGGTTTTAGGATTCTCTGGGCATGGACCAAAATCTCAATTGTTCTGAGAATATGAGGGAAATGAGGAGAAGTTGCTGCATTATTGTTATAGCCAAGGACACACAACAACCAACAAGCAAAAGCTCAACATCGAAAGCATTGGGAATACTTTTAGCAGGAACACTACTCAAACAATTCCCAATTCAGTAGAAAGCATATTGGAGAAAAATCTCCATGCTCATCAGACCTTGAACTTTCTTTCCCAGGATCACACCAGTTGAGTAGCAAATCAAATTCTACAGAAATAGTTGGGGATTTTATTAGTAAACAGTCTAGCGGTGAATTCCTTGGTTTTTCTCAATTAGATATGTTTCAAACAGAGTTCTCTGAATAATAATTAATACTTGTTTTTACACAGTGCTTTAGCATAATCCCAGAAATTATAATTTAGGGAGTGTAGATCTTCTGTGCAAAAGCCCTCAAGACTCCTGCAGCAATAGCCAGGAATCAGATAAAATAAAAGCAATTAATAAAGTATTTCATCCTTAAATTTTTTTCCAACGCTGGAAGATTTTGCAAATCACCCAGCAGGTTTTGTACATCCTCTGGCATTTGAAATTTTGTCAGTAATGAAAGCTAAATGAATGTTGAATACAAGTATAAGGCTTAAAAAAGATCGCATGGATGTCATATACACAAAAATAGTATTTTAAGGGAGTTGTTCAAAAAATTAAAAATTGTTTATTTTTATAAAGCAATCTCCTCTTGATTATTAACAGACTAAAAGCTGCCTCAAAGAGGTTCTAAGGCTATCGTGCTCCTATTCTCTTTTAGCATCGACTAAATAGTGGTTGAGGTTACATCCCTATTTAAGGTTTCCACATTTCTCAGTACTTTGCATTGTATTTCCTCTGTGAAGTTTCCTAACTTCTGCTAACCATGCAGGCCAGGGACGCCTGCAGAGCACATCCACGTTCTATAGGAAGTGGTTTTGCTGTTGCTTTAGCAACCCCAAATCAAGACTGAGTAAGCAGAGGTGCTGCTCAGCAGAGAAATCACACAGATGTCTGTACATCCTCACTGCTATTAAGAATGGAGGCAGCAGTTATGATGATCAAACCTAATACCCTTCACGGAAATTGCAATTCTCTCTTTTATTCCTCTCTTATGTTTTAATTTGAGACAATTTCTATTCCTGGTGCTGTTTGCCGCAGCACACTCTCCATGACTGGGGAGCCATTCTTTCCTTTGCTCACACTGTCCCCACATAGGAACTCAGGTTGGGTAATGAATCCTTTGTGACTCTGCAGCAATGTAAAGGGAGAAGGCTCTCACCCGCTGGAGAATCCAGGTCCTCTTTCACTTTACACCAGAGCTGACTGCATTTTGGAAGAAGGAAAATAATCCTTTTCTCTTTTTTTCTAAATGTGAAGCTCCTTTAATTCACCCTTTTAAAGCATTTGGGGATTATCTGGTGAAAAGTCCTAAAGAAACACAAGGCATCCCTGCTGCTTGGGTTGCAAAGCTAAGGCTCAAGCTCTGAAAAGAGAAGTGTGCTTAGAACAAAGAGGTTTTGAACACCAAAATAAACCATGGCAATGCATGCTGACAAACACTTCATCTGCCTGCTGCCATTTACATTTTTTACATATCCATGGAGTACTGTTGAGGGCCTTGGTCGCCTTGACCTGTTACCGACACAAGGCTGTTTAAGCTTTCTTCAAAATTAGTCCCTGCTGCCACTCAGGTATTTTTTGCTGTTACTCTTTTTTGTTATTTATCTTTGAGTTGTTTCCAGTCATAAAGCATCTTTCTGGTCCCAGAACTGTACAGAATATATCAGGCAATCCTCTAGGGGCACTGAAAGAAAGTCTAAAACTCCCTCCCCCACGACTCTTACACACTCAACACATATCCTTTTGATTTCAGACCTTCTTTTAGATCTACACAAGAAAGGCTTTGACATCTTTAATCGGGTTTGGTTGTTTTTTTCCCTTTAGTTTTGATTTCTTCCAGTTTTCTGGATAGATTTCACACAGCTTGCCACTACAGCTCTAGAGGACAATAAAAAAATGTATGGGAACTCCTCCAAAGTATGTGTTTGCAAGGAGTGCTATGCCAGGAACATCATTACCAGAGTCCCAGTAACTAATCCAGAACCAATGCCATAACTTTTATGTGTACCAGGGGCACTGAAACCCATGCTGAAATACTTGGCAAGTCTGCCCTTAAACTAGGATACATTGTATTGATCTTGGCTGTGATCAACCACAACATTCCTTGGTTTTGAGGTAGTATTTCTGAAGGGGGAGGGTTTGCAATGCCAGTTCTTGTCATATGTTTTCCTGTCTCACCCTATCTCCAAGCCCAGCTAATCTGATGATATCCAACTGTCCTAATGAGCTGCATCTACTTCTAGGGTGAAGCGTTGACAGCTGCCTGTTCTATTGCCAACAAAAACTTCTGAGACAACTGTATCTCATTCCTGCAAGTACGCAAATCGCGTCATTTCTAGCACAAATATGAGATATAATGATATTTCTTTTAGTTGTTCCAGGTCTAAAAAGAGGTGTGTGAAAAATGCGATCCAGCACTCAATTACTTCCTCACGTGCAGTTTAATCCCTCATCTGGAAACCAGGTTTATGTCTAGTGGTTACAGAGAAATCAAGGGCTCGTGTCCTTTACAGCAGAGGTACAGTCACATGGGCTAAGGTCAGTGAGAAGGACATGTTCCTCCAATTAATGTTGGCATGTGTTTATTTATATTTTTATACATTGGTAATTCTTTCATTTGCTGTTCTTGGATTCAGAGCTCCTGGCAAGAGCTTCAGCTTGTTCTTACTCACTCAGGATTTAATGCACTTAAATCTTCACCACCACCTTTACCACCTTAAGCACATGGGATTTGCTTTCTTGCCCAAAGTTGTTGGACTCACAGACTCATCAACCTTTCCTCCCCCTGGACTGCAGGTCCAAAGCCCAGAGACTTTGGTAACAGGTAAGACCAGGCTCCCAACAAACCATTAAAAACTACTCACAACCTCTGGAAAGAAAACTGTCTAAAACAGAGACTGAATTTGCAGGATAAATTTTGTCTTGGGGGACTACAGTGTCCACAGCAATAACAGACAACAATCCTCAGACAAAGATGGAAAGGAAGCACACAGAAACACTGATTTTGATCCAAATGCAGTCAGAATAACTAGAAGCAACTGCTCCAGTGGCATCTGATCAGGGCAGCTCATCTCTAAGCAGAAATAATAGTTCTCCTTGTCAAAAGAAAAACCCATATCTACCCTCTGCCCCTCATAAATTTTAAGACTTGCCAGATTCCAGGAATCATAGAAAATACTATTAAGCTGGGGCCAAGGGGCAGAAAATCTAGGAGAAGCACATCTAGTCCTGTCAAACTCCTGTAGCAGCCCAGGTCACCATTGTAGCCTCTCCTGTGCCAGCCTTTCACACTGTTTTCACAGATGAAGGTAGGACCCATTCTTCAATTCAACTTTGCCTCTGTAAGTTCTTCACACACATGCAAGCTCAAAACTTCAAGACTCTTGCCTAGGATAAGGCTGGGAAGGAAGGAGAGTTTGTTATTGTTCTAAGGGGTTTATTTAGGTTTTTTTATTAATTCTTGGGATATGCTCAAACACTATGATGGTTGAGACCATATAAGTACCTAGATTAGAGAAACAGACATAACAGTGGTGTTGGATGCAGAAATAACAGTCATTGCCAGTTCCATGGGAAGAGAGGACAAATGAATAAACATCAATCATATCATCTGAAACCACTAGGCTTGGAAAAGCCGTTTTATTTTAGGAAAAATCCACCGAAATATGCCAGGGCAGGATCTGGTATCTGACTTTTTCTCAGGAGTATAATTGCCATTGAGGAAGAAAAGGATTTTTGAGGATCCATAAATCCAGGAACCTTCTATGCCATTATCTTTTAGTCAGTAGGATCTATGGACAAATACAAGGGTTGGTTTGTTTGGTAGGGCTTATTTTTGTTTTTATTTTAAATCTGTAGTTTCCCCTAAGCTTTTTCTCGAAATGTTTTTTGTGATGAAAAATTTCATGCCATCCCAGGATAATGTACAAACTGAATGCAAAGGCAAGCAAAATATCCAAACACATCTAACTCTTGGTATCTCTTGAGTACAAGATGGTCTTACGTCTACAGAACCTTCTCCACTGTTAGCAGATCCAACACACCATCAAGTAGGCAGGGAAAAAATCAGGAGGAAATGATAAGTATATATGGACTGAATGTCAGTGCAACTATACTGTAAGTTCTATCCCAGCCTATGGAGCCAGAAAGGTATTTTCAGTTCCTGGTGTTATTTACGAAGATGTTTCTGAAGGAACACGGACTGTGCCATTTTGGGGAGGGAGGAATTGGCTTCTTGAGGATTACTCAAAACTTATTTAATAAGAAGGTTTCTGTATTTCCTCACAGATAGAGACCAATCATTGCAACAGATAGAAAAGCTGGAGGCTGAAAGAAGAAGAATTCTCTGATTTAACCGAGTTCCTTACACACACAGCTGGTGTGTGCAACACATGTCCAGGTTCTGTGAAGTGCGAGATACTGAATATCTCTGTCTGCCTCAGCAATATTTGGAGCTTTACATTGAGCTGAGTGCTCAAATCCCAAAAGGTGGCATTGGGAGGCTAATCCCTTGGGACATGGTTGGTGTCAAATTCTTTGAGGATACTTGAGTAGACTAAATGCATCACAGTGAGGTGACATTTACCTTCTGTAGAGTATGAAGAAGATCATATGTTTTAAACTGTGCTCAGCTTTGGTTTCCTCAGTAAAAGAAAAATATTAAAGAATAAATCCAAACATAACTGCAACAAATTTTTAATAGGCTTGAGGTACCGATTCAAGATGGGGATGCCCAAAGTACACATTAAGGATGAAATGCTGGCACCATGAATATCAGCAAGAAAATCTCCTGGTGGCTGCATTGGAACTGTGTCCATACAGTTTATCCAGACAAAGACAGCATAAACACCAGAGGCTCAATTGTCCCTGAGCTAACAGAGCTCAGTTGTTTAAGCGCAGGAAGTGGCCCACCCTTTTCCCACCTTTGTACACCCAGGCAGGGGTCAGACACAGTGTAGCTGCCACAAGGGCAAGGCTGATCTGAGCTAGTGTCTGACATAGGGTGAGAGAGGCAGGGGGATGGCAGAGCTGCTGCCCTGGAGCTCTGCCAGTGACTGCAGAGGTGGCACAAATGGGCAGAATGTATGGTCAATCTGTGAAAATGCCCTGTGGGCAAGCAGATACATTTTACCAATTGTCTTGGAGAAACTGGTTTAAACCACCTCTCAAGACAGTTTTCTTTCTTAAAATCAATACTCAGGTGACAGAAAGGTTCTAACAGTTTCGCTTAATAGTCTCCTTATATGGGAAAGAAGTCCAAGGGAACAAAAGTACTACTGTCATTGACACAACACCATCCCACCTCCTTCCAGTATCTTTTGCTACCATAACAGGATCCTGAAGTAGCTGTTTTTAGTTCAGGATTAAGATGATTTCATCCTTCACATTCTTTATCTGAATAAACGAGTATGTACTTCTCTCACTCTTCATATTTGTCTTGATTATTCACCTTTGGTAATGGAACATGTAACAGGAGTGGGAAGGCATGAGTTCACTGCTGGGGAGTGCCTCTGCAGGCAAAATGAGATGCAAGTACAAAAATCAAAAGCCATGATGGAAGAGAAAACTACTTTTTCATTTTCTCCTACCCTAAAAACTCAAGGCAAAATAGTTGCCCAGACCTCTCCAGGAGCTCTCCACATGTTAAGCACTGTCAAGCCCCCATCTTGGGAATAGCGGGATCAGGCACTGAGAGCTGAATTTCCATGCTACATAGACATGCACACATTTAATCTGGTTGTGGTTTCCTTAATATGCAAGGATCCTAAAGTCAGCTCTGGTTTGACTCATCAGTTCCAGCTAATTTTCAAGCTAAGGACTCTAATAAGCAGATTCAAGAGCATCTGGGCAAATTTAGCTCCAACCAATTTGCCTCGAGAACATCCTTTGAATACATTTGCATAGTCTGTGCTCACAAAGCTACATAAAACATGCTTTGCCAGCTGCCGGCTGGGCCCCTCAGCCTGGCACACTGTTGTCACTGCTGAATATACACTTGAAGCCATGACAAAGTGCTTATAGTCATTCACTTTTCCTTTAGTTGATATTATGTGTACCCCGTACCATGGTGTGCAACAAATTCCTGGAATAATGATGATTTAAATGCTGGACAGGCAGTGTGCAGGCAGTGGGCTCATGCCCCGCGTCACTGTGCCACAACTTTGACCTGATGACAGGATGTCTGAGATTAGCAATGCAGAGCCATCACTAGCACCGAGCTTGGCTTTCCCTCTGCAGTGCCAAGTTTGATAGTCTCTTTGGTGATCCAGGCACATGCCCATTAAGAAAGTTTATTTTAAAGAGGTCAGGTAGCAGCTGATGGGTGGTAGGAATGTTTTAGTATTCCAAAACAGGCAGTGTTTGAATGAACAATCTACAGATCCTAAGGTCGGCAGATGTATTGGCAATACCATGTGCTAGAGTCTGTGAACTCTGAGTACTTGCTGTTTGGTACCTAATTATAGTCCCTGGAGCAGTTCATTACTCACAACATACTGGGATCTAGGGATCCTGGTCAGATTTGGAGTCCTTTTGTGCCAGGTGCTTCACAAACACAAATGCCAGCTCTGGTAAACCCTACAAGCTAAGACCTACAAAGTCTCCCCCATGTGCTGAACTTTCTGCACAGCTGTACTTCACCAGGTTTAGTCTGATCTGCGCAGATATGCCGTTCTATTGTGTTCTAGCTCAATATCTATTAACATCTATTGAACCCTCTGCAACTGCTTAAAAGCATGAAGTAAATCATGAGCATAAACCTTTGTAGAATGTAGGGCTTAATAAAGACCAGCAGCAATACACGCAGAGGAAACCTTGAGTGAGAGGGAAGATATACGTAACCATAAGGGAAACTCGTGATTACATAGCCTGGCTACATACATAATTTGTGGGCTTCATGGTTTGGGAAGTTTGTTTGTTTGCTTAATGTAAATGAGCAAGGGAATTCTAAGAATCCCTGCCACCAACTGAAGCCAGAGCTGCAGTGTTGTAGGCCTCGCCCAGTGCATTTATAAGTCCTTCCTTGTTCAGTAAAACACTTGGCCATGTTTTGCACTCTAAGAGAAGAATACCAAATAGCTCATTCTCGGCAAGAACTGGCTATTGCCTGCAAAGTACAAACCCAAATAAACATGCTATCCCCAAAATATTCCTGTACAATGAGCATACGGAGGGAGGAGCCTGTGAGGTTTGGGGGTGAGTTTTTTTTCAATATTTGTGAACTCTTTTCTGTGTTCCCTGGCTAGCTCTAACTAAAAACACCTTTGGGAGTGTTCTGTATTCGGTCTAATTTAGATGTACCCAATTTAGATACAAGTTCTCACCATGCATCACTTTCAGAACAAGTTGCTTTGTAAGCTGATGACAGAAAATGTTTATAGTCCTATTATACTAGAGTAAAAATGCAAACTGAGTAATGGATGTAATATCTTTTCCTTTGGATTACTGGAGTCTATTTCCCTGTTGTGCAAAGTTTTGTCACAAACTCACTTTGTCTTGACTCATACTTTTTGTTCTCCATGAGCAGTTTAACAAGTTCGGAGAATTTGCAGAGTGCATTTGTTTTGGAGCGACAATATTTCCAGGGAACCAGAATTCCTAAAACCAATTACGTTAATCAGAAATGTGTTGTAACTACTCTGCTTTGGGAACACTGAGATAACAGATCACCTTTAACTTACTGACACACTTTTGAGTTTTGGCTACTGAATAGTTGCAACAATCTACACATTGAGTATCAGCTATTTGTAGCTCTTGGCAAACAGGATAAAAAAGGTGAAACTGATTTTTTATCAGCTCTCTGCAGGTCTAAAAGTCTTATTTAACAAAGAGTTTCTATACTTACTGGAGTTAAGCATACATTGAAGATAAGCAAAAGCCTGAAAGCTTTGCTGAGTTCACACTCGCTTAGGTAAGGTTACAGGGTTTTTGCTTAATCTGAGCCACAGTTAACAGCTGAGTAGCGATACTGGGTGCAACAACTGGGACTCCAAGGAGGGCGTGGATACTATTTTTGACCCACTTACATTGATTGCTATTCAAGTTTTGTGTCAGTTACAACATGTTACAAAGACACAGAGAATCTACAAACAAGCCCAAGTTACCTTCTTGGTTTAATGAAACCTCACTTCAGAGCCCTTCAGTTTTTTACCTTGCCTGGTGGCTTTCTTTCCACCCCAGCATGCTGAGTTGGCTGATTTTAGTGAATACTGATATGTGAAAGAAACAAGCCTCTCCTTTATTTAACATGGGTCTTGTTTGCTCTTCCTGGCATTGGATCTTTATTACATCTTCAGGGAGGGTTAGCTTTTAATCTGTGTGTTATTGCAATGTGTCTCCATCAAGATAGAGGCATGCCCCAGCAGGACAAGATGCTGTGAAAGTTCAGGTTGCTGCTCTTTGCTTCCAGCAAAGGAAATAATGTTTTAGCCACCCATGTTGAATTGCCAGTGGCCAACACGGAAACCTTTTGTAGACCAAAAGCTACCAGACCATTGATGTGTGCAATGCCCAAGATGCAGCTTAGGGACCAGCAAGTTAAAGGCTGAATCTTGAATATTCTACTGAAGTTCTGATCTTGTTACGCTTGACTTGCTGAAGAAATCTTCCTTCATGATATTAAACCTACTGATTTAAACATGAACCCAATCCCTTCCTTACTGAAATTCTCCCTGAATGGAGTTAGGAGAAGCCAAAACTTGTGGATTACCCTGGAGAAAGAACATGCTATGAGCAGGCATTATGGGCTTTGGGAGGAACAAAACAGAACTCAGTAATGATTAGAAATCACAGGATCACACTCTCAAACCAAACACAAGGTCCTTACAAGTTTTGCTCTGAAATGAGCGGGAGAGAGGCTTTCAAGGCTATGTCAGTGCTGTATTGCAACGCACCTTTGCCATAACTTTGGTTGACAGTTCTCCCAGTGTACCTGTCAGTGGACAAAGCATACTTTCCAAAAGTATTTATGACTTTCTCGTACAGACTTTGTTCTTTCCAAAAGCAACTGAAGCTCATGAAGAAAGACACTTAGATTATGACAATCTGCTGACACACATGAAAAAAGTGGGGTTTTTTTTCAACTCAAAATAGTCAGAATACCCCTATGAAATAATCTTTGTCACACAACATACTGTTTTCTCATTATGTGTGTTGACATTTTTCAGACTGACCTCAGCTAGATATTTTGTTCCGGAGTCCCCATTTAGTGGAACATTTAAACAATAACACTTTGAAGCATGCTCAGTCTCTCTTTTGAAGTCCATTCAGGCTCTGCCCTAGGGTCAGCAAGCGCATTCCAGCAATGATGCACGGACCATCTGCTGTACAAGTTTAAATCCCACTGGTCCTATACCTAGAGGTACTAACATGTTGCATAACTAGCACTGAAAAACAGCCTGTCATTTCAGATGGAGTTTGGATTTATTCCTATAGCTTTCTTAGGCTCCCGCTGGAGGGCCTGTGTACAGTAACCTTTGAGTGTGGTTTCTGGGAACTACAAAGTAATGAGACAAATAATAAGAATGACATTAAGTTCTTGCATTCAAAACCTTTATTTTCCTTTGCCCATTTACACCCTGGCTCTGTGATTCCCTGAGTTCACTGTCTGGCATGTCATTTAGGTGCTTCCTATTCCAGACTTTTCACTTAGATGGGCCCTGGCTAAGTTATCCTAAATAGTGATCCATGGCTTAGTGTCAATTGCTGAACAAGGGAAAACCAGGATGGTGCAATATAAGGGTTCAATTTTTCAAGAAAATGCCAATGATTCAGATGGCCAGGGCCTATTTACTTGGGTTGGAATCTGACATCAAAAACATGACAAAAATCTCTGCCAAAAAATGTCTTTGTCTATATATTTTATCCATTGTGCTTTAATGTTAACTAGTCATTATTAAACTTAACAATGCATTGGCTGAGGTTAATGTATATCAGACCCAAGCACTATTGGTCTCATTGATGCTATGTAAACATAGAGGAAGGAGTGGTCCCTGCCCTTGGGAGTTTAAAATCTAAACTTGGACAATACACTTCAAACACATGGTATATCCTGCAGGCTGAATTACCAAACTTCAATCAGCATTAGCCTTAACAATTAATTCATGTTGCACATATGTTCTGTATTTGGGGACATTATATCCGATGGCCCCTTGACAGAAATGTGAGTGTGTATACATGCTGACCTTTTAATGGTGCAGAAGAACATGGCAACAAGCAGGAATAGGTCAGCTGAGACCTGTGGGATGGAGTATGGCACGAGGGTGAGCATGGCAGGGCCATAAATAGGGAACAAAAGAGGAGACATGGAAGTCTTGTGGCATAACTGAAGGAGAACAGCCATATCAGAGCAAGTTTTTTCAGAGCAGCTCTAGCACTAGTTGAGCACCAAAAGAAGTGGGCATATTTCCACTTTGAGTATCTGTCACTTATTTAGATGCCTCCTTGGAAACTGAGTTCTCCGGAAAATCTGTCCTCAGCAGTGAGTGCTGAGCACTAGACAATCTGGCCTGTTCATTTTCTCAGTATGTGGTTCATCTGTTCTAAGGAACAAGTCCTTCTGGAAATGGGGAAAAAAAAGGCAGAAAGAAGTGTTGGATACAGAAACGCATGCAAGCTGCCTCATGGGCTAATGATCAAGAAAGGCAGAGCAAGCAAAATTTCATAAACCGAATGAAGTCAAATGTCTTATAAACACTGCAGTAGTCCAGGAAGGATGGTGAACATGGGTTAACACACTGAGTAGGAGTCAGAAGATATGAACTGGCTGAATTGCTTCATCTCCCTGCACAAAATGTTCATATCTGACCAAAAAAAAGAAAAAAAAAGGTGGAACAGGAATATTTGACCCACTACCCTGCAGGAGGAAACTGTGAACATTAGTTAAGATCAAAACATGGCCTCAGAAGGAAGGAGCAGCCCATGCGGTTGAGAGGAGATCATCTGAGGCTTTCTGCCTCCATAAAACAGAGTTGAAAACTGCACAACAGAGCACGAAGGGACCTAAAGCTGAAGAGCATAATGTGGGACACGCTTCCATTTAGGCAGAAATCCATCCCCAGCTGTGGAGGGATATAAATCCCCTATTTGTTAGCCATGCCACATGATGGAGTGTGACATAGCGCTAGTGGTAGCCAGTCAACCTTTTAGTTAGAGCTCCTTGGACCTTGCTGTCACCTCTGAACCCTCTGAATCAAAATAGTCACCTTTTGCATAATGCACCTCTCCCTGCATCACCTCCAAACTTGTCCTTGCATCTCCCTGGTGAGATCCTGTAAGAGGATTGGGTGGGCCAGGAGAGAGCAGCTCCATTGTGTGAGCACAAAAAGCCACGTTCATTAGTAGGCAGGCATCTCAGAACCCCTCGTGGAAAAAAAGAGAGTGGATTTGCCATTAAATCGGATTCTTGGAGGTTTTCCTCAACACAACTCCCTCTTTAAAGCTAACAGAAGCAATTGAGAAAACTGCTCAGTAATTCCTGAGTTCCATTCCCAGCTCTGACATTAACTCTGAGGCCAGTATAATCCTCTTGTTCCTTACAATAAGGCCTCAATCCTCCCCTGCTGTAAATCAGCCTAACGCCATTCACAGAAGCTAGTGTTACCCCACTGGAAGATTTGGTTCAGAAATTAGGGCACCACGGGACAGGATCATGCAGAAATACCCAGGAAAATCTGTTCCCCAGAGAAGTTTACACTCCAAAACAGGGATATGTGTACTTGTGAGCTGTCCTCATGACATTTTGGGCCCATGAAGTGGTTACCTCCTGACAGGACATATTCCTGTGAGATGCAGGTTTATGAATGATGGACATCTCTCAGGATAATTAACCATCTTCAGTTGCTGCTGCCAGTGACTGGAGGAAGCTTTGCAGTGCCCGCTGCATAGCCATAAATTCACTCTGCAGAGGAGCTGCCAGAGACTTGCTTTGTGCAGGGTCCAGTTCAAAGGGGCCAGGTCAGGAGCTGGGAATGACCCAAAATTTAAACAAGGTTCCTAGTTCACATCCATTACCATTTTCGAGTTACATTTGTCCTCTTCTTCGTAAACAGCAAATATTTTCTTGGAATCAGTCTAATTTCTTATGCCAGTGGCAAAGTAAACCCCAGCTCATCATGGATATGTCCTTTCCAAAGAATTACCACAAAAATGTCTGAAACCCTATAAAGGCTGTTAATGACTATAAATCTCCATAGGGCTTTTTCCCCCGCTCCTCTTGCCTCTTTTCTCCTTGCTCTGACGAGCTGGTGAGTTGGGAATGGCTTTAAATACCACAATAGTTATGGCAGGACATCAAGAAAGAAAAAGGAACAGGGTTTTGAAATACTTGTGTAAGGCTCCAAGCACTTGAGTTGGTGCTTAGCTGACTGGCGTGTACCACACAGCAGTCAGATGATCTCTGCAGCTTTGGGAAAGAGGAGAAACTCTGGAGAAGGGTGGGGGGGAAATGGTCTCTCCCACATTGGTCTTTATTGTCTTATGGATTTTATCACAGTATTGTTCTTTATTTCCTGCTATTTATAGGCTCTCATGTTTTGTGCTGCTTTCATGTTTGTGTTATCTGCCTTCCCACGACATGCTTCACCCCAGCCCTTGCCTACAGCTGGGTCCATGAAGGCCAGGCACATGGTTTGGCATGGCACATCAGGGCTCATCTTCTTTCCCTGGGCAATGCATGCAAACTGCCCTTTTCTGAAGCACTGAGCAACCCACTGAACAAGACGGTGATTTAAAAGATGGTGGTTGCTCTGGGACTGAAGAGTTTGTCCCTGGGCTTTTGGTTATCAAGCAATGGCATTCTTTAAAAGCCCCAGGCAGTGATGCTGGGGCTGTTTGCTCTGAAGTCCACATTTTACAATTAATTTAAACCATCAGCACATCAGTACATGACTTGGTGATAACCCCTCCAAAAACTTCACCTGACTTCTTTTATAACTCCTGTCTTTGTGCAAGGTACTGCAGAAAGAATGTGCTACAGGGGCTATCCCTGTCCTAATTCCCTGTGATTTAGGGATGGAACTCCACTGACCTGACTAGTAAAAGTGAAGTTAGTTCTGGTTTGAAACAAATACGAGTTTTCTAAAAGTCACATCTCTGCCCTAATAAACTTGCTGCCTAAAAAGTGGCTCCAAAAGGCCATGGGGCTAGAAATAAAAATGGGGGGGATGCAAAATAGTGCGGAAATCACTCAAGTCAACAATTGAATCCTATCAATATCTTTGTACCTCACCTCCGAGTAGTGTCTAGGTAGCCAAAACATCAACCCCCAGCATAAAGCAGAAACCAGGCTGCTGGTTATGCAGGCCGGCACTGAGGGATTTGCCCCCACCAGCAGTCCCTTTTGTCCACTTAGGAACTGACAACAAGCCTCGTGCATGATTCCACAACTTGCATCACTTCTCATATACCAAGCAGCCTGCCTTGGAAGGATCCACACACCTCAGTGCCAGTAACAATAGGAAAACCCCTCCACGTAAACAGAGAGGAAAAGCAAGCCCTACTCTGGGACCCTTTCACAACACTTATCCAGTAGCAACACCTGCTATGGGCTGCTGGAGAGTTTTAAAGAAAATTAAATACTTGCATAAAGATGAAGCCAGGCTTTGGCAGCTTCTGCTGATGGAATTTTTGGGCAAGTTACTTCCACTCTTTTACCTGTGAGTGTGTGCAAAAGGGCCACAGAACATCGTTCTTTGGTGCTGTGGAGCAGCATAAAGGCTGCTGTTTGCCAAGGGCACTCATTCTGTTTTGCCTCAAATTGTGTCTATTTTGGAAACATTCCTTGAAAAAAGAAGCATAATTTTTCTGTAAGCAGTGTGAAATACAGGTTTTATTCAGACAGTTAGACACAGGTTTCTGTAGCTATCCTCACTCCTTGTAGCAGCCAGACTGAAAGAGGAGACAAGATGGAAATCGGAAGCATCTATAATGCACCAGACTAAGCAAAGATAAAGTGTGGTGCAAAGAGAATTAAGTGGTGGCAAAGATCATGCTCATGTTGGTGAATCCCAGGATTCTTTTTAGGTGCTACTAAGAAGCAAGTTTATGTCAAGCCATGAACATCACTAAAGCACATTCCTTGTCTCCTAAGCACCAGTGAGTCCCAAAAGCTGCCATTTAAAATTTTTAGTATCCATTACAGGGAAATCGATTGCAAACGATGTGGGGAGAGCTATGTGAAAATTCTTTTTCAGGGTGGGATGAAAAAAATGCCAATAGGAACTCCACAACACTGGAAAACAAAGACCGGACCAACTCTCATTCCATCTGAGAAACAATTAAAAGAGTGAAACCAAAGGTTTCCAGCAGAGACTGCTGCAAAAGCTTAAAAGATAGTGGCTCTGGAGCAACTACTGTAAAACACAGCCCCAGCCCTCCCAAAAAGTGCCAAGTGCCTTAATGTCCATGGGGATCAGTGTGACAGTGGGTGTCACCTCTCCCAAACCCAGAAGGGACATTCTCCTTCTGACCTTTTTTTCAGCTGGTGAAAATCTGGCTGTTTTCAGCTTGGTGTCTGGTACAAGCCAACTCCTGTTTATCTCCTGAGCCACACTTCCCAGCGTGTCATTGGGTGCCCTCTTGGCCACCATCTAAGGAGCACTGACAGGTTGTGGTAGTTTTCCAGTCAGACTCTGAAATGGTTATTCACACTTTTATCATGGCAAGATTAGATTATTGTAATTCTTTATTGGCTGCCTTCCCAAAGGGGGCTCTGCACAAACTCCAGATGGTGTGAAATATGGCCGGCAGGATTTGAGTTAAGAAGGGACAGTATCATCCATTCTGTTAAAACCTCTACCTTGGCAACTGGTTAGAGAGCAAACTGATTTCAAACCTGTCCTTTTTCCCTCAGTGCCCAGCTGAGGCCAGGTCTCTGTCACCAATATTGTGATTCTTACGGTCCAGAGTACTTTACCCAGGCTCACACTACCTGGTAAATAATTCTCTGAGGAGTGATTTCAAGAAGGTGAGGGAAGTATAAACCTGATTTCCATCTGCTCATTCTGCTTTAAAGCCTGTGCAAAAGCTGGGTGGGATACTGCAATTACACCCTTCGCAAACATCACACAGTGTCAGGGATCGATGAGCTGCTCTTACTGAACTGCCCTAACCAAAACTGCAGCCCAAAGACCCCTGTTCCTGGCCACCTGCCTCCAGCCATGAGACATAAAACCATAGCCCTCCTCAGGTGTAGCTGGGGAGAAATGGCGATGCCAACCTTATTCCACAGAGGCAGCCATCTAAATGCAGCACATCCCAAAAGCTCTTCTAATTTTCAGGTGGCCAATCCCTTCCAACCCCAGTGTGAGCCTCCAAGGGGACACCCAGAGAGCGGCCAGCTCCCTGCTCCTGCTCTAGCACTGCAGGGCCTCATCAGAAAACACAGACTGCTGGTACGTGTTCCTATGTGCCATCTTTCACTTCACTGTAAACAGTGGCTACACAAACAATTGATAGGATAATAACTGGCTTCATACAGACCAGCACAAATAAAACCTTCCGGTGTTTTGGGCTTTTGTCTTTTTAGAACCTTCCCTTTCTGGAAGAGGGTGATACGAAAGGTGTATTCCTTCCCATTTGATTTGTTTTTATATAGAGCCCAAGAGTTAAAATTTTCCCTGATTTAGCTCATAGTGCCTAAACTCCTACAGGCCTTTCATACAAGGGAAATGTCTTGGGCAGGCTGTAATTAGAATCTAGTAAAGAATGATAATTTGGCTTCTTTTTATTAACTGCAATTTACACAGCTGAATGTGATTTGCTGCATAAGGGGGAGAAGGGCTGGGGACGGCTTTTGCTGTGCACTGGAATGGCATGGCAAACACGGCGTGCTCTGAGCTGTTTACCTTCCCCGTCACTTCTGCAGGGAACCTCTGACCTGCCACTCATGGACGTGGATATAAAAGCTCATGCTGTTTTGGTTGGTTGTTTTTTCTGTTAGTGCGAGACAGCTGACACAGACTGTTTGCTTTGGGAAAACAACCAAACCCTTTTGTTTTGCATGAAGGGGGTGAAAAAACCTGTATATAAAGAATTGTCCTGACTCTGCAAACAGCTACTGCGCAAGGAAGAACGACTGGTGGTCAGCTCCAGGGCACGCTGACTGTCATTTTAGACCTAGAGTGCCACTGTCATTTTAGAAATTCAGAAGCCTTGGGAAGCTGAAGACACAAAAATATTTCCCCATATGGCTAAAAATTAATTTTTAAGAAAAAACCAGCAATGTGAGAGAACAAAGTTAGAAGGGTTTACCTGAAAGCATGAGAATTTGGAGTTGAGATAAAATAGTCTCTGTGCCTTGTGCTAAACTGTTCTGCACTTTCTGTGGGACTGAGAAGTATACAGCAATTTTTTGTACCGCTTTTATAAACATGTCCTGCTGGACCAGATGTCTGGACGCTTTAACACAAGAGATAGTGAGAAGGGCTTTGGGATTACTGCAGCCTGTACCACCCTGAGAGCAGCTTCAAGGGCAGGAGCTATCACAATGTAAACCCAGCACTTTGATTAAGCCCTGCCTCAGTGCTGCCTCGAGCATGCTGCTGCCTATGAGAGATGCTGACAGACACCTGTCAGTTGCCCATTCATTCCATTTCCAGGTTTCTCCAAATCAGACCACTCAGCTGTGGAGTGAAGGTGCCAGTCCACATCCCACCAGTACTGAGGTACAGTTTTAGCTTAAATCTCGAATGAAAATTTTATATCTTTGAATTTCCCAACAGTTCATTTTAAAGACAAATTTTATCAGGATTTGTTCAGCTGGAGCCACCAGTGGGTGGGCTCAAGGTGTCTGAATAGAGGCATGTAGAGCTACTTGAAAAGTTTGTGACCCTCCCTAAGGCACCTGGACATGGCTGCCAGGTAAAATTCAGGACCTACAGAAGATTTACATCCTCTTTTAGGGAGAGAGAGAGCTCATGTGGGACACACAGAGGCACTGTAGTATATCACATATCCTGTATAGTGCCAGACACATATGGGTAGGCAACTCAGCTGCCTCCTATGTGAGTCAACCCAGTGTTTGCAGAGGATCTGCTCCCAGCTTCTTTGCTGAGAACTGAGCCATGAATGTGTTCTGTGCATTTCAAGAAACTGTCCAAAAGGAGTGCTGGGAAAGGCAATGCCTGCTTATTTTACATAGAATATAACAGCTTACTTGTATTTCCTGCGAAGTCACTAGAAAGGTCTCCATGACACCGAGCAGCAGAGCAACCCAAGCCATGATCTGCTCAAGCCTTCATGCACACAAAGATCTATCCATTCAGCACATGCATATGACACTGATAACCATCTGATGGGCCATGTGACAGACTAGAAAATCAGACAGCAAACCTCACCCCACTGTGTGACACAGAGCCCACCAGCCCAAACACGTGCCATTTAAAGCCTAGTTCTTTATCAGATGAAAGGAAGGCTCTCCTGATCACATAAACAGCATAATAAGTGCTGTAGCCCACAGCTGTGAACATGAATGCTCAATATAAGCTGCAAGCATGTAATCTCCTGTTGCTGTGTAGCTTTCAGGCATCCTTTCACATTCTTAATTCTCCTGATAAATTTGGAGATTTGTTTCCAAAGAACACATTTTCCAGCAATTCATAACATAAAACATCACACATCATGAACTCTATCTATCATACTACAGCCAAGAGTGAAAGAGCTCAGATACCCTCATAGATCCACTCTTGAACAGCTGGGGGGAAGCACATTAAAAGGAGCCATGTTGTATTCTCTAGAGACCACCACTGAGACCAGAAGTGTGAACGACTACCCAAACCTCATGTTATTTGCAAAGCTGAAGAGCGAGTAGAAAAATTAATAGATCATAGGCATTCATACAGAGCCTTTAATTAGAGAGAAGAATGTGTCTCTCTGCATAGGAAAACCGTGTTTTCACATGGTGCAAATCAACACAGCTCTACTATGGAATTACATCAGTCTGTGCCAATGGGGATTCGGTCCAGGTATGCACACGAGGATGTCTGTCTTTACCATGGAAACTCAACACCTAGGTGAGGGACCACACGAGCAGCTTAACAGCAACTGTATTAATACTTGACAGGATAGGAAAGAAAAATGAAAACAATTGTTCTAATTGAAACTATGGGGGGTGTGTAAGTAGGGCAGAACTCACAGCAATTACCTGATTTGGAGCTGAGCCACAACACCAGCACTGCTGCTCTTGCTCTATGGGACTGCAAAGGAGCCTAAGTAAACAGGATTTTGGTTTTCCATCTTTGGCGAAAATGGTTGTTTACAAAGAAACAGGGAACTGTGTAAAAAGACATGGTGCCTGCCCAAATCTGAGGACTGAAGCAAGGCTGTAAGTTGAGGAGCTGAGCTGCTGCCCACACTTGCACCAAACAGTCAGGAGATATGGTGCTCCCTCAGAGAGATATTTCCTGCCTGGATAGTGGATGCACACAGCTTTGATGAGCTGTGGAAAGGAAACTCCAGGTTATTACAAATGAAATTAAGGCTCCAGAAGTGTTAACATGAGCATTCTGGATTTCCTCAGATTGGAGATGCTACCAGCTCACAGTTCCCTCTCCCTGCAGTCCACTTGCCACATACCACTCTTGTTCCTTCCTCACAGCCATCACCAGTAGGCTCCAGACCCTGCTCCTCACTCTCCACTACACTTCTCCATATCACCTGCAGAGATGGAAACATGCACGGAAAGCTGTCAAGAGGCTAGCTCCCAGAAATCCCACAGGCAGTGGATTCCCAGGCATGGGGTGCATGAGAAGCACGAAGACAATGGTTAATAACAAAATGAGGCTCCACTGGTAGCACGGAGAAGGGATAGCCTGGCCTAGAGTTATTTCAGAGTATCACTTGAGAAGCAGAGATAGTGTCTATAGGAAAGACTACATGAAGTCCTGCAGGAACAAAGCTCCTTTTCTGAGGAAAAGCCAATAGGCAATGGCTTACCCAGTGATAACATTCATGGTCCAACAAGCATCTCTTAGTCATATAACAGAGGAACAACTTGAGGCATCTGCTCCATTATCAGTCACTGCTTTGTGACTGTGCCAGTGACTGCAGCGACAGAGGTCCAGGGCTACAGGCCCTGCATGCACCCAGCACACAGGTCTGAACCTGTGACCCACAGCTTCTGCAGACCATCACAAATCCCCTGAGACATACAGCTCCCCACAGCCTTGCAGGTTGTTTTTAGTTAGACAAACCCAAATGGCTGCCACAAAAGCTTAATCTCTTTCCAGCCACACTCATGCTGAGTGTCAATAGGAAAAAGTCCCATGAATATGCTTGATAATTACAGAGACATGGCTGTAGCAAAGAACAAAGTATAATGCAGGCTTGAATACTCAGGAAATTGACTGCTGATATGTTTCCATTCATTGTTTTGTTCTCTGTTCTCAGTGTTATATTAAAATCTCCTACTAAGAATGAGCTTTCTTGTTTAATGGAACTTGTCAGTTAGAGGAAATCTGCTTGAGCTGTTTGATCTGTTCTTTAAAATAATATTAATTGCAAATTTAGCACATGACCCTATCTTAGTTAGTTCAAAAACGAAAGCTGATATTTTTCCAAATGTATTTGTTACCCAGAAAAATCATGGGCCATCACTTTCCCACTTGAACGCATTCACTGTCCCTTTGCTCCACTATTCAGTCCTGGCTATTCATTAGATATGTTGATCAATTGTACCAGTCACCTGACATTGTTTTCCTGACTCTATTAGTGAAAAGTGATGTAGTGAATAGCAAATAGTAAACACGGTGCAAATCTCTGGTCATGAGAATATCCACGAAGCCTTGCAGTTTGTGAGCATTTTTATAAAATCCTGACAACCATATCCACATTCAACTGTGACCTCACGTCTGTAGGAAATCACGCTCCGTGCTTCTGCTTGCCTCTCCATTAATGGAACTGGCTTGTCTGTTTTTGATTCCATGTGGCTTGCAATTAAGAATTCAATTTGCATGTTTGCTATTCGTCCTGATTCCTGCATGTGCAGTCATAATAACAAATCTGAATTTCAGGCTCAGAAGCTGATGTACAGCAGAATCTGAATTTCCCAAGTCGTACAGTTCAATGGTATTTAAATCTGAAGGTTACACTCGGTTCCTTGCAGACATAGAAGAACAATTTAGAAGAAGCAGATGCAGTGGCCAGTTTAGACTCTATGTAATTTGTAGGATTATTTCAGTTTGCTGGTTCTGAATCTTCAGTGAAAATCTGCAAAAATGGGTTGCACGGGGTTGTTCACAGAAACAGTATTTCTTTTGTGAAGGTCTTCCTGCGTCCAGTTATATCAGAATGATGGAAGAAAGGGGAAATAGCCAATTTAAGTGCTCATATAATTAGATAGAACACATTCTATCATCATCAGTACCCGATCCTTTTCTTTAGGCAATCTCAAAAGACTTTCAGAAGTGTTCAGAAACCACTGTCCATGTCACCGTGACCACAACTGCTGTCACTTTTAGGAATTTGACTTTACAAACAGAGAAATGGTGCTGCGAGCCCATTCCCTGAGAGGCAGCAGCATCAGCTCTGCAGCTGACTCCCTTTCCCCTCCATCATAACATCCCTGGCAGGCACTGTGAAACTCCTCCCTTGTCTGGTGGCAGCAGGTTTGCTTATCGCTGTTCTCATTAATGGAATTTGCTTCACCTGAGCCTTGCTAAGAATGCTGCCCTGGTGCTGTGCACCTCCACCAGTGCGAATTACGGGCAGCGAGACCCCCCTGCAGAGGCACCTTACTGAGGGATGTGCCTCAGCCACGACTGCTCGTGCTGCTGGGGGAGCCTGAGCTCCCTGCCTACGCACCTTTCAGGACACGTACCACCCTCCTCTGCTCCATCCTCCTTGTTCCTGACTAATTCAGGCAGCTCAAGGTGCAGGGAATTCCTCTCATATAAATCCATCCTCCCCCGCCCTTATCCTTGCTTAAAGCAAGGGCAGAATTGTTCAAAACAACCCAAGGGAAGAAATCCAAATAGGAGGTGACCTCCTTCCAACCCTCAGTGCTGGGGGCCGAGGTGTGGCCCCCGCTTCGAGCTCCCTGGGTCATTCCACAACCTTTGTCTCATTCCCTCCTGGAGCGAGGCCCTCCCACGGGCTCGTGTTTCCCGCGGCCCATGAAGAGCTCTCTGTTCCCCGCATGAGTCACGCCCGCAGGCCGGGCAGTGACATCAGCCCCTCACAGCCCTCCTCGTGCTGCCCTTGGCACTCGCTGGGAGCGGGGCTTTGTGCCGAGGAAAACGGCCGGGACTGTCGGTGGGAGCATCGCTCAGCACGCCTGCATCAAGCGGTCTGTTGTGGGGGATGCCATCCGTGAGCCACCGGAGGAGCAGCTGCAGAAGCCCTGTTTTTCACGCCTGCCAGCAGGCAAACTCTCTCCTGGAATCCCCGGTGTGGTGCTAAAGCCCTGCCGGCTGTCACTACCTGCGCCAGCCACCCCGGGACACGGCACATGCTGCAAACACCTATTTCTTTGACGGCGTTGGCACTTCATCTGAGCCCGGGACAGAGAAGGCGCGGCCGGTTTTCAAGGCTGCTTTGAGACTACAATAAGAGCTCATTATGGGCTTAAAATTACCATTCTGCAATACTGGCAAACCATTACCTCTTCCAGGAAAGCTGCTTTGTAGTACTGCAGGAAAGTTACCCCTCTGGAGTTGTCAGCCGCACCAGCAGCATTGCAGTCCTGTACTCCCGAGCAGAGGCTACTACATCAAGGGATTGAATGACTTCATGACCTTGATGGATGCACAGTCAGTTCAAGAGCACTCAGCTGTGCAAATGAAATGCTGCCACCTCACTGATAAGAGGGGAGAGTACCCATGCCAGGGCAGAGGAGGGGATATGTAAGGATGCAGCAGATAATGGTGACTCAGGGTGATGGCTCCAGCACTGAGCTTGCCGTTTTGGGGAGATAGGCACCCCACCTAATTCAAGCCAGTCCCTTTCCCTCTGTGGCAGGAGTAGCCAGCCTAGTTTGCCAAGGCTTTACTATAAACACAATGTCTAATGAAGTATTTTTCTAGACATTTTCTTCTTCTAGTGCTGCTTGAGGTCAGAGACATCCCAGAGTGGTTTGCTCACCTATGAACTTCAGCTACACCAGCACAGACCCTTCATGTCTAGTGGGGAGGGGTGCCAGGTGAGCTCCCCCATTCCAACATTGCTTTGCAACATCAGTAAGGCAATTGTACACAGAGAGGAAAAAACCAAACTTCTCAGTTCCAGTGCAAGGAGAGTTCTGCTTTTGCTCTCAGCTCACTACTTTGGTGCTGTTTGAGGGTTAGACTACAACTCAGACCTGTAATTCTGCTTTAGATTTGGCTGAACCTCCATGAAATGTCAACTATGCTTATGAGATTTCAGCACGAGAGATGGGAAACACACCTGATGCCTGATACTGTTTTCTGAGGCCTTTTTTGTCCATGAGACTTCTGTACCCTGAATCCAAATCCTTTCCCCAGTTTGTCCTCCAACCCTGGCTACACACTTTGTAGCCAAATAACATTCCCCTCTTTTTTTTTTTCCTTCTGGAGACACAGCAGCTGTTCTGTTTTGCTGCTGAATGAAGCAATGTTTTACCAGCTACGGTTTCCTGATTTGCAGATTTTGGTGGCAGTGCTGTCACAAAGTTCCCACCATCAGCCCCTGCCAGTGTGCCCCCCACCACACAACACTCAGGCCTTTCAGCTGGGCCAGAGCAGTTGCTCCCAGGGGCAATGCTGATCAGACACTGATCTAGCTGAAGCAAAATGCAAAAACCAAAAACCAAACCAAAACACATACAGAAAAAAGAGAAAAGCAAAATCCTTTCTATTTTACTGGGTGTTTTGTTCACAGTCTTAGCCATCAGCAGTTCCTGATGTGGCTTGCTGCAGAGTCACATGAAGAGTTGTTTAGATACAATTGGGAGGGAGCTGAGCTGGAGTAAAACAGTGTGGGAAAAAGTTGAGATGGGAACATCTCAAGGTAGAATTACTACTGAAGCTTCCTTGTCCTTAAACCATGGTCAAGGTTTCTTATCTTGGACCACAATCAGGAGATCACCATAATTTTCCAGTAAACAGCCAATTCATTTCACAATTTATACATTTTTACACATCTCCCACGTACCAGAAAATCAGCTCTACAGACCCCTTTCAGGCCTTAAAAGGATCCTTAGGCTTCAGTTTTCATTTTTAAATGAATGCAAGCATTCAACTGAGCTCTAAGCTATTAAAGCAAGACGTCAGTTCACTGATAAACTAAATAATTTCACAATAATTCACTTATTTGTCCAATTCACCTATGCCTTTGCACCTATGCTTTGGGATTCCAAATAACACAAATAATAACAAAAATAGCAACAGCACATTTCATCTTCCTGAACGAACCAGTGATATACCAAAACACAGCTCGTGATACATTATCACCAGCTGTGCAGGAGTGTGGGTGGGAAGCAGGAGGCTGCAAGAAGAGACAGATAGAGTAGCTCCTACACACGACTTTTTCCTCTGTGCTATTTGCCTTTTGCTGAAGAAGCGCAGCAAATACATTAACACACGCATGAAAAATGAGCTGAGGTAATTCCATCTATGACCATGTGACTGGTCCCACTGCCACAAATGTTTTCCCTCTAGGTCCATATCTGAATCTCACACAGACTGACTCACTCTGCGGCCGCACACGTCACTACTACCCGGCAGCGTCAGGCTGTCATTTGTTTCCTTTTGGAACGGGATGTTCTATAATAGCTCCAACTCCCACTCGACAGTTTATGAAATTGCAGTTCTTCCACATACCTCCTTTGTTCCTGAGCAGCGAGGAGTTTTCAGTTTGTTTCTAAGGTGCGAAAAGAGGATCAGAGTGGCCTGAGCTCAAGGATGCCTCACCTGAAGCTCTAACAGGATGTGTCTTTTAACAGGATGAAGGTGTGATGGTTCTCAGTGCACTGTAGTTTGTTCTTCAGGGAAACAAAGGAGGCATAGTGCAGAACTGTTGCTTCTGGGGTTGCTGCTTGAAGTCTCATTTATAAGGCTTCTTCTCCACAGCCAGGGAGAGACTGTCACGGACATGGAAGCTGAAGCTCTGGACATGCTAATGGAGCCATCAAAGCAGAACCAGCTCTGCTTCAGAGTGTCTTGCTATGATGCTCAAATATGCAACACTTGTTTTTCAGCACTGATTAGTTTGACCCTCTGCTCCACAGATGCTAATCTATATCTATGTCTTATTCTGGGACAGGTAAGGGTTTCTGAAGTGAATCCCTGACTGACTGTGCTTCACTTCATACCACACAGTTTCAGAGCTCAGCCTACAGGACTAAACTCACACTAGTCTCAGGTTAAAACCCCCAAGTATCAATAGTATAGACACGGAGTTGTCAGCACCAACTGGTTTGTTCTGCTGGCTTGGTGCTCCTGTCATACCAAACTGCCACTGCTTGCTACCTGTCTTTCAGAGCCCAAAGTCCTGTAAGTTGTTGGATCTCAGCACACAGCAAAAGGAGGAATATGATGTGGTTCTAGAAGTGCAGCAGAAGACAGGAAGCTGCAGTCCCCCAGGGTTCCCTGCCCACGTAAAGACCATATTCATCAGGATACACCTGTAACACTGCCAAGTTTCCTGCTGGGAACATCTGACAGGCAGCTGATACAAAAGGGCAGAACCGAGGGAGCAGAAAGCCAAAGAATGGAAGGATGCAAAAGATGTTGGCATTTCTCCTGCTTACTTTTGGGATGCTGCTATGATTCAATGCACGCTAAAATGGATTTGTCTTCGCACTGGGTGCATGGTAAAATGGATGCATTGCTATGTGGAATCCAGTGTCCCCTGCTCCAAGTGCTGCTTCCCTATTTATCAAAGAGCTTTAACCAAATGGGGAGCTGACATTACTTCCTAAGGGTGCAGCCATTCCTAACAAGGAGGTCAATGACAACTTCAAGCATAGCAAAAGCAGTATTCCTAGCATTCTTTAGAAAAAGGTTATCATTTATTACCTGTCCCTGGGAATACAATGGGAATCTTAAAGATGTCTTGGAGACAATTTGGAAAAGCAAAACTTAAAACTTTGCAAACTGCACATAACATTTCTCTGAGGAACAAAAAGGTTCCTGGGGCTCCTGCCTGCAGGAGGGTGCCCTAAGTGTCTCTGCAGATATTTATTCTGACCTCCTGGACCTTTGTCCGAGGTTCATTCATTGGGTTTAAATAAATAAGCATTAACAAACCCAAAGCTCCAGACCTTCCACTGTCCTGCATTGAGCCAAGACCTTAAGCAAAGAGGCTTAAGTCACATTTATATTTCCTTTGACCTAGAGAGAGAACACAGCTCAAAATATCCCAGTTATGGAGCCAAAAGAGCTTTATGGCTGCACAACCTTGCATTCAGCTGCCTGAGAAATCTTTAGAAACCGCTATAAAGGCAGATCACCACAGGCTGGCATTCCCTGCTCGCTGCAGACACCTTCACATGCGGCACTGGCTGGGGAGAGCAGAGAGAGCTCTCCAGCCCTGACTTGCTTGCACAACAGCCTCAGGAATCCTCCTGGTGCTGCCTGGCCAGCCTTGGGTAATGCTGCACTGCAGGAATACAGTGCCCAGACTCTCAGAGCCAGCCCACGAGCTTTGGTAGCTGCCAGGATAAAAGACAGTCTCTAAATGTAAGTCATTACAATCTCACAGACATCACCTATAACTTTACCTGGGCTTACCTGGGTCGCTGTGGAGGGTAGGGCAGCGTTTCCCTTGACATTCACAACGAACGCGTGCACCAGAGACTACGAGGCTCCTCGTACACAGGGTATTGTTCTGGATTTCGTATTTCTTCGGGGTTGTCTTGGCAACGAAGAGGGTTTGCCGCTAGAGGTGTGTGAAACACTGGGTAACAAAAAACATCACAACTCCCACTTGTTTCATTCCATCACCCTGTTAAACCTGACACTTTTTCAACCTGGAATGCTCTCACTGTGCTCTGTGTCAGGAGGGGCAGCACAAATCAGCACCGACTCCTCTGCCTCCCCCTTTCCCCCAACACAGTGATTTTGAAAATAACAAAAAATGACATTTTTGATTGGAAAATGATGTCTATCCAGACACCCTTCCAAGCTCTGTCCCCATTCTCCCTTCAACTACCTTCTTAGGCAGTAGTTCCCTGGCAGGCAACGGAACTGACAGTTTCAGAATGGATGAATGGATTTAAGCAAAATTAGGATGGGTTTTTACATTTGTTTGCTTGTTTTAATTAAGGACATTTTTAGTGACTTCAGTGAAGTCAGTGGGGTGACTGTGGACTGATTTCCATATAACCAGGTCTGCCAATTTGCCCTGATCAAAAGGAGTCTTTCCTTTGTACAGAGAAGAGATTTGGACAGATAATGCTACACCTGGTCAGCAGACAAACGGAAATGCCTTACTTGCCCTTCTGACTCAGCTCTATCCGTAGACAACAGACCTGTATTTACTGTGGATGAGGTCCAGGAAGTATTCTGAAAAGTTTTTAAAGCATCCTTGGATGCAGTTTCACATTGTTTATTCATGTAATTTGCCTTTATTTTTACTTACTGAAGGCATTAAAAAATTAACCCAAACAGCTGTTCAGATGCCTGTATTTTTTATATAGCAAAGTGAAAAAAGTCTGAACAGCTATGTCAGTGAAACATATCCAGGTGGCATCCCTAAGGCAAAGTTTCTACAAAATCTGTAAGATGATGTTTTTATTATCTGAGTTATTGTATTTCTTTTTTATTACTCTTCTCTTGAAGATTCTCAGAGAGGTATTGGCCACTTATTTCTTATCTTCACCCTCATCCCTCAGTGTTTGAGCTGTGCTGTAGCTCAACACAGATGTTGCAGTGATTCAGCCATCAAAGGCGAAAATCACCCTTTCAGCACAATCCTCCCAAATCTATTCTGAGGTCTTAAATGGGATTTAAGGCTGGGTAAGGAGCAATTTTATATATCTGGCCTTTCTATTGGGAGAAACTCAGGCTGTGGCACCAAAAATTGCCTTAGGGACACTCAAGAGCAGAGGGAATTTGTTTGCCATGTTGTATAACCAAGTTAGCTGAGATGCACAGTTTTGTTGCAGTTCCTTGACAAGGTAGCTGGATCATCCTCAAGGAGAGGCTAAGACTCACAGTTACACAAGAGTCTGAAAGAGCAGTTGTTTAGGACTCCAACATGTGAAGCACTGGGGATTTAGAAATTGCCAGTCAAATTCTCAGCTGGGCGATGCTGAAATCTGTACCAGGTTCACTGACAAAGGCTCATGAAGAACCTCCCTAACTGAGGTTCTGAATTCCTCAACCAGTCTCCCATTCCGCATGGAGTAAATTTTAGCTTTCAAAACTGGTGCCCTTTCCATGCATTTGCTATCACATCTCAACCATGACATGCTTCCAGACACCTGCTCCAAGCTCTGCATTTCATGGCACCACACTCCATCTGTGCTCTAGGCCATCACACCATAGTCCAAACCCTATGCCCTGTCCATTCATCCTGGGCTCATCTGTTGTGTGCCTTCCATACAAACCCTCCTAAGAGTGTGATTCTGTGGCTGTAAGGCAGCTTGCTGATTTATGGATGTGTTGTCTATAAACTGCTGATTGATATTTTCTGCCCTGACATCAGTCCTTGGATTATGAACTCTGTAGAACAAAGTGAAAGCACTGAAGTGTCTGAAAATTGCAAGACACATCACAGGTGTTACAGCAAATAATATTCATAATAACAAATAATAATAGCAATGATAATTGTATTGATTAAGCAATTTGTTGCTGTTATTATTCTTTTTTCTATTCCTACAATATTTGACGAATTTGGGCCCTCCAGAGTGCTCCTGAGACTGAAGAACTATTTTCAGATGAGAGAGAGTGCAAAGAAAGGAGTTGCTTTGCAGCTTATAGCATAATGACTGTAGATAGCTAAATGCCTGAAATCTGTTTATATACCAGTGAGACTTTTTTTTTAAATTAGCTTGAGAAACAAATGATGTAAAAATGCCTGTACAGTCCTGAGAAGGGATCTTCCAGGGGAAAGCTCAGCAGAATCATCCCTGAGTCTAAAGGAAATTTTCATTCTCCTCTAAATCATTCTGTTTTGGTACATTTTCTTCATATTTAGTAGCTGGATGCAATTCCCTCTATATGTCCTAAGCTTGTGTTATTACAGTTTGAGCACGATATATGTTTATTTGGAGTCTAACAAGATCATCAATCAGCAAATACTACTGCACTTCATATTACGTATTTATTTATAGTGTTAGGATGAAATTTACCTGGGTCCAGAGAACAAAATTAGGCTGTTACAGCCCGTGGTTTCATATAAGTTATTTTCCTCTCAATGCCTATGCCCTGTGGACACAAATTTATTTCTCCAATACTGGATGAAAAATCTCCCATTCTTTCACTGCCTCCAGGTAATGATGTCTACACCTTTCCTTCTGCTTCCAATTTTGTGTCCATTACTTGAATGCTTGAAAACATGAAATAAAATACCATAAGTCACAGAGCAAGAAAATCTGCAGTGTGTAGAGAATATTTCTTTTCCTATTCAATCCTTTTGTAATTAAAGAAATTCTACTCAATCATTTGATATCTTCAGTGATATTATCACACTTCGGATCTTAACCTTCCAGTTGAATTTTAGGGGCTGGTTGGCCTTTAGAAAGAAGAAGTATTTTGCAGACAGGTTATGGGATGCAGATTTGGAAAATCTCAGTTCTCTGAAGTATGTCACACACTGAGCAAAGAAAGATGACTTTAAATGGAATGTGTACTAATAAATGTCAATATGGAAGTGGAAAATTACATCACAGAATATGAGAGCTCCATGTAGTTAATCATAATTGTAATTATCTTAAATAATACTAAAAATATCAGTGAAAAACATTAAGAGACCTTTTTTAAGTGTCCAAATGTGTTCTGATTGCTGTATTTAACAACTCTGCAAGAACCTAAGTCTCAGAGACTTGGAATCTCCATGAGATTAGATAGTATTTGCACACAAAATGCAGGAGAGAAGTTACATGAACAAATGGCAAATTTATGTCAAATAGAAGCATAATAAAACCATTAAGCAAGTAAAAGTTTATTCAGTTAATTGGCTAAGGCCCAGCAAGGATTTCACAACACTATCAGCAGGGTGTAGAAATACTAAAAAGAAAAAAAAAACCAACAAACCAACAACTCAGCAGCAAAAAGCTTGATTTCAGAGAAGCATTGTCATTTAAGAAACACTCTCTTCAATATTTCTTAGATAAGAAACTGCTTATCAGCATGTGTGTACCTTCTTCCTGGAATCAAGGTCCATGCAATTTATTTCACATACAGCAATATTCTCTCAGCGCTTTGCAATTTTTCCATGCTCGAGTACCAGGAAAAGTGGAAGTAAGAGGCACATACAGTTACAAAGAAGTATGACACATATTATTTATATTTACTTAGTGATTCGAGCTAAGATAGACATGCAATTGCAGTGTGATGAGTTAACCAACAGGAGCTTCTGGCACTTCTTGTGTACAGAGTAAAAAAAATCTTTTAGGAACAGGGATGGATAGGAATGTGTCAAAGCAGGACCATAAGGTAATGTAGCTCATGCAGCTACTGATACAATAGAAAATTGGAACTTTGTGAGATAAAATTGAGGTGTAACCTATGTAAAGCCAATGAAAGATGTGCTCTGGACACCCAGTAAAACTCCAGTGTAGTTGTACTGATTGTGTACAACCTTTGAAACAGAACGTTTCTGAATTGCTGCTCCCTGGTGTATCTTTTCTTAGGAATAGTCTGGCCATCCAGGAAATATTTCGCTCTACCTTCCAGCACACACAGAAGTTCGAAAACAATGCAAATGTAAATAGTTGCTGATGCCAAACACTTCCAAGAAGAAATGATGCATTTTGTACAAGGATTATATTATGGCCAAGATTCATTTTTGGATTTTCTCCAGTGATTCTTTAACAAAAACACCTCCTGATGAAACACAACCTGTAACTCACGAGTTTTGTGTATTCAGGGTAACTTCTCTCAACAGCTGTTTACAGTGTTCATAGAGAACAAGCTGTACTGTGACCTGCTTTTAATCCAGCTGCCAGATATTACAGAGGTAATGTCATGGGAGAGGGCACCAGGTTTTTGAAGATGAACCTACTCAGTGCTAAAGATTATGGGAAACCAGAACAAATACAATCAATGAATATACCCTAAATTCTCTTAACAAAAGCGAAATATCTCACCATTATGATATAAGCAACTATTACCCAGTAAGAATTGAGGCCAGGCCTCAAGTAATGTTTCACAGCGCGAGTTATGATCAGGTCGCTTGGTGCAAATGCACCAGTTGAGAGGTCACACGTGTGCTTGCAATGTCTGTAACCAGGTCTGCTCTCTTGCTTTGTAAAAGAAGCCAACCTCCATAAAAAAGAAACCACTTTAAATACCTACATCTGTGTGTGTAGATTCATCAATGTTCAAAACCATCTACTATAAATTAAGAGATGAGTTCTGGGATCAAACCAGGTATCATCAAAACACAAACCTAAGAAAAAGTAGAAGGGAATAAAAGAAAAGAAGGGAGAACTGACAGGTGGTAGAGAAATATTGAGAAAATACTGGGAATGTGTTAGATTATTATCAGGTGGAACTTCCCTTGAATCCAGTTTTAGTTACTTTTGAGAATAGCATGTGACCAAAATTTTATTATGGCTGTCATTGCAAATAAGCAGAAGAACCATGCGCCATTTGAGTTTTGTTGATTCCTACCATGGCAAAACCTTTTGATGAGAAGTAAATTTCCCTGAGTAATGTGGCAGCCTCTCCTTCCAGCAACCAAACAATATTTGTCTGAGTCGAATGCAGTTTACAAGGCTTAAGTCATTAAGCATGACCGAGCTGACCAATCACGCCACACAAACACCGACTCATCACCCTTAAGTAATGTCAAAAAAATAACCACATCAAGTAAACCAAAACCTCATAATTTGGAACAGTGGAGGGGCTGAAAAACTTCAGTTTCTACACAAGCAATTTGTCAAAAGAAAAGACACTACACTTGACAAGGAAATTCTTTAGCTGAAAGTTGCATGCTCAGTTATACGATTACATTGCTGGTGTTCCCCTGTTCCTCTTCTTCCTCCTATGTTTCTCTCTAGGAAATATTTCCAGAACTTGCTGGTACAGTTACCTGTTTCAGAGTTGTGGCATTCAGTAGTTCCAGGAACAAAGCCTTATTATTATAAATACTTCATCTACAACATTTCTAAGGAAATTAGACTGACTATTATAATGTCCTGCTGCCTCTCACCTGGGAATTTTAAGTTCTCTAGTGTGGGACTAGACTCTGAGGACAAAACATTAATTTTTTTATTTAATTAAAAGCAAAAGAAGAAATTCAGGATAAAAAATTTAAAGCCCGGAAAGAGAAGTCAGAAAACAGCAAGATGAGAAAGGATGAAAACCAACACCACACTGATGACTCTGGAAAATTCCAAGTCAAAGTACATCATAGGTTTTGTTTTGGTACAACAAGATGATAAACAGTAAACTTGGACTTCAGAGGCATTTTTTAAAAAAGTTTTTTTTAACCTTTCTTATTCAACCTTGTACTTGAATAACAGCCCATTCCTGAATTTACAATCATGTATATTCTTCACACTCACACGTAAAGTTACATTGGTTTCCAGCAGATTATGTTTTTGAGTACTGATATCACCCCTGAACATTATCTTCTGGCCTTCAAGCTTGTCAAATAACATCTAGTATTTAGGTATTAGCTACTATCTAGAAACGAGCCGTCTTGATGTGACTGAGGTATTTCATCACTCTGCAGAAGTACATGCCATGAATCAGCAGTAGCACGAGAGGTGCTCTGTCACTCTCTGGTACTCAGTGCTGCTTTACAGAATGACACAGTATCAAAGATAATAACCAGCCTGGAACAAAAAAAAAATCACATGCTAATAAATACAGAACATTAAAGCCCAAAGTAATTTTCCCTGTACCCCCTAGAGAACGATAACCAACACTATAGAAAAGTCTCAATGAAATCTTGCTGAGTTCTGTGTGGAGCCCTGTTGAAAGCCAAGAGTGATGTAAGATTTGCCTGAAGTTTGAACAGAACCCTCCTCATTGTTCTGAGGGCTTACCATTAAAAGAAGAATAAATGTTAGCAATAAAAAGGTCAAAAGAACGAACATCTGAGAGCATCTAAAGATCTGCAAGGGATCTCATAAATATATAGCAAACATCCTCCCTGATGGATTCCCCAGAAGAAAAGAATTCTACATCACCCACAAAGCACATTTTTGAGAATCGTTTCTTTCTGTGTGGATACAAAGGAGTAAAGCAGAGTGCTTAACATATGCCTTGTAATATTCAAAGTTTAAAGCTTAGAAAAACAACCAAGATTAGAGCCGTTCAACAAAATCATATCTCCCTTCACAGAGTGCCTTTTTCTTCTTATAATTTGTCAATAAACCAACAAATGGGGCTTTCAGCTATCAGTACTGTTAGGTATCATGGCTTTAGGTACACAAAAATAAATTAAACAGCATGGGCTTGAATCATACCAACACCACAGGCAACTGCTGCGGGTTTTCCCACTTGATGTGTTGGTGAGGGCTTAGGGTATTGGCTGTCATTTCATACTCTGGTGCCCTAAACTTTGAAGAATGCATTAAGACCTGGCAATTTTTGTTGGCTCAGGTCCGTTATACACGTGCCATGTGGGACCAAGAGCAACTTCTCATGAAGAACACAGCAGAAATTTGAGCATGCTCTGCCAAAAAGCCCCTGGGAAGCAGGGTTTGTTGGGATGTGCCTACCTTCAAGCAAGCAGGCAGCAGAGGTGCATCTTGGGGTTATTCAGCTTCAGGTAAAAATGGCAAATGTCTCGTTTAAGAAAGACCTTGAAAGCAAAATTACAGAGGATACAAGTGGTAAACACAAAAGGAGAAGACAGAGAAACACGTACCAAAGAACGCGCACAGACAGAATGGGAGCATCATTCTGTTACCACAGCATTTACACACATACGATACATGTGTATGGGATTCTGTTCCTCCTCCTGGCATTCAGCCCTGGGTGGTGAAACAGATGATGCTCTAGGCTGCAGTGGTCCATCCTTTTTCCAGCTGGCCACATACCGGCTGAGGGACCTCTGTAAGCACCACATAGCTCTGGCAACAAGGACTTGCAAGTCAGGTTGATGCCTGCACACAAATGCTCGAGGTGGCCTTTAGCTGCTGAAAATCCTACTGCCCTCTCCTCTACCCCTTGTCATCTCCTAGATCACAGCAGAAAAGGAAATGGGCAAAACACAACCATTTGGTCATGGACTACCTCTTGGGGTCCATCTTGTTAAGTCTATGTTCTAGAGCTGAAGTGAGAATATTTGACAAAAGGAAAAAACCCACACATCTAAGAGAAAATAATCTGGCATAAACCACGTAGAACAGCTAAAGAAAAAGAAGTGACAACAAACAAGCTCTGCAGTCAAGGAAAGGGTAAAATCTTGGCTCTACTGAAGTCACTGGGATGTGTGCCAGAAAGCTGTAGACAGGGTGTTTTATCCAGGACTTTTAATTAGTTATTAAATGATTCAATGGCAAGTTGGCTGGTTTAAGGCACAAAAAAAATCATAGAATAGCTCCAGCATGCCTCTCCCTGCCCTGCCTACCCCTTGGGAGGTTCAGATCATGCACAGCTTTTTTTATGGGAGACTTGACAGGTATTTCATTGAACCTTAGTTGAAATCAGTAGGTTCCCAGGCCCTGCCTCCTTCCCAAGTTTGGGGATGAAGATAGGAAACACCTGCTAATGACACCAGAGACACAGCAAACATCAAAGTCATGTGTCAGCAGAAAGCACCCTGGAAACCTGGCCCCTGCAGCACTGACACAGCCTATCTGGTGGGGGATAGTGCATATGAAGAAATGGGATGCTGTGTTAATTTAATTGACGTACATTTGAAAGGATTTGAGTTATTCTTGAGTGACATACTCACAAACACATAAGGCAGCTCACTGTCTTTAGGCTTTAGCCACTTTATGAAGAGCCCCACCACCTGAACGATCTATTCACACCGCACACTTCTGCTCTGCCTCATTTTTCTGCTTTCCTCAGTCTCCTTCTGCCTTTCCCCCTCCAAAGCACACAGGTTTCTATGGGAACAAAGCGAATCATCGGAATGGACAGAACTTGGTGACATCCCCACGTGCAGACTGAAAACAGGGTTTAAATAAGTGCTTTGCAGGTTCTGCCACGAGCCGGGGAAGGCGACGGCGATGGCCCCACACGTGCGTGCACACGTGTGAGCGTGGGCGGCTGGCCCTGCACGCACGCGCTGTCCCCTCGTCACACGAGGCACACACATGCACAGCCACCGGCTCCCCGGGACAGCAGAAGGCTCGGCAGAACCCGTTCCATCCCATTCTGCTTTAATATAGCTGAAAATTGCTTTGACAGCTGAATAGCTTCTTTGTTTATAACTCGTTCTTAGCTGACTCTGCTGCATTATGGAGCTTTGTAAAGAGATTACTTTGTCAAGAACTGAACATATATGGTCTGGGCATGAACAATTTAGTGTGATGAACTGCATTCATTTTATTTGACATGCAATCCGCAGTCCTGCTGCCTTTAATGCATCTGCTTTTCTCCGTGGGTTTCATTTTCTGATCTCAAGTGCTTTATGAATTTTCTTGGGGTCTTTGCGATTTATCTTCTTTACCCTGTCCTGGACAGATGCAGAGAATTTTCAGTATGTCAAATCTCAACACATTTTGTCTTACACTAAGTGTACCAAATCGAGATTTTGGCTGCAGAGAACAGATCATCATTGTTATCCAGCTAGCTAATTATCCACCTGCAAATATCTTATTCTTGCCCTGAATTGCTAGAGTTTTGTTAGTGTTTCAATTAGGATTTTAACACAGTAGAGTCCCAGCTTAGTAACTGGACCCACTATAGGGAACACCATACAGAACATATACAGCTTCTTGCCGTGTCTCTTCATCCCCAGTGCTAAAACCCTAAGTACACAGATCTCCATCCACATGACTTCAGCAGCAACTGAACCAGTCCATTGTCTTTACTGAGCATTATCTATAAAATATTAAAGCAAACCCAGCTTGTACTGCACTGTAGGCACTTATTAGGGCCTTGCACTGTGCACTGGATGAGCTTTGCAGGCTCTGAAGCTGTTGCCTTTAGCTGTGCTTGAGTTGACTGCACTGGTCATCTCTGATCACCACTGCAGTTTTTACTCCTAGCTATGACTTGCTTAGAAATTCCATTACTGCAGATTGACTTTGTGCCCTGCCTGAAGGCACAACAGAGACTCAGGGCATTTTTCCCTCGTTTCTCCTGTCTTATTCCCCTCTCCCTCACTCAATTTTTAAAATAAGCAACATTTATTCTGATGGGTAGATGATGTGGTCCAGTATAAAAATGACTAAGCACATTAATTGTCCTAACAGTAAAATTCCTATCAGCTTTGTAGTAGGCATTACATTAATCTTTTGTGGGCTGGAGACTGAGCACTTTTCTTAGAGACATCACTGGAGGCTTTTCTTGTGCAGGACGCAGAGCTGGGCCTCACAGCATCTTGCATTTCAAGGAGTTTTGCTCAGCCCATGAACTGTCAGAACTCCAGTTTACACTACACCCTGCATTTTGCACTCAGTGGCATTTTGCCACTTCTGAACATACCAACCTTCTCTATAAGCAGAGGGGAAGTTTGTCAGACAGACAAATCCCTCCTTATCTCTTAGTCATAACCCTGATCCACCTCAGATGATTTAAAAAGCTTCACACATATTAACCTTTCAAATAAAAAAGACAAGAAAATGGCTTCTTTGCAAATCACTGTTTGAAAACAGAAGCTGCAGAAAGATTCCTTACAACCTTACTTGCTCCCACTCATACTCCTAATGGGCACATATTTCACAAGAGATGGCACACTACATGCTAATTTGTTGGAAAAAAATATTTTAAATTCAACATCTCTGTGGAAGTTGTTGTACTAGAAATTAATGCCTTGACTAATGAATTCCTTAACTTTCACCCCTATGGCAAATGATGGACCTGTGTCACCGACAAAAAAAATACCTCTGACCCTGTAATATTCAGGTAAATAATAAAAGGCTGCACGGGTGGTTTAGAAACAATTATTCTTAATATACTGGGTATTTTCATATGTAGCAAGAAGTCATGAGGTCTTCAGAGTCAGTAAATTTCCACAGACAGTTTCTGTTCTTCGCCCCCCCTTGTGGCAAACATGGCTGAGCCACCAAACATGTCTCAATTGGTCTGTAACCTGCTCTGCTGCAGGAGCTGTCGGAAAATCCCAGCCCAGCAGACACCAGCTGTACTGGGATATGGCTGGTGCCAGCAAAGGCACCAGGGATTTGCACCGTCATTGCTGGTGTGCACTGCTCAGAGAGGCTGAAGTCAACTGGCTGAAACACACCAAAAGATTTGCGCAAAAAGAGACCACGAGGGAGAAGAAAGGAGAGTCATGGCTTGCAGAGGAGAAGTAAATAATTTCCAAGGTCAGGGACCCTTGATACAGAGAGAAAATGAGAAGTAGAGAGAGGAGGGAAGGCATGTCATCCCCTCACAGCATGATCCTTCTGGAGTAAATGCAGCTTTGCACGTGCTCAGTGTGCCTCGCCCTTTCCTTCAAGAAGAGCTCCATATTGTTAAAATCCTAAATGGTGGATTTCCACATTCATATATATCTTCTCATTTCAGTGCTTCTGTCACCTAAAAATCTGAACTTAATTTTCCAAAACCAACTAAAATCCCTGCCTCTGACTCTAGTCTTACCTGTTCCCTGCCAGTGTATGAAAATGATTCTCCTTTGATAAGGTCATAGTTAATAACAAGCTACATATGTCCCACCTAGAGGAGACATCCATGGTGTCAGTCTACATCTTATAAGTAAACAAGAGAGCTTATTGAAGGCCACTTTTTTCTAAAAGGACCTTAAATTTTGGGCCACGACAATGAGTCAGTGCATAACTTCTTTGACCAAAGACACACAACAAATTTTGTCTTTAGGTCTGTGCCAGCGTATACATTAGACAGCGGACTCCAGACTCCTGCCACTTCTGACCCCCCACTGGCTCACAAAGGCTTAGATGGTTGACTTGCATCAAGCTCCTCATGGACATGAGAATACGTGTACCCAGAAAGGAGATCTTGTATGCTCTGGTTTCTGGAAACGTAACTGAAAACACAAGGGTTGATGCTATTAGCAGATGGCTACTTTTCCTATTCAGAGTGCTTTCAGCCTGTCGTACCTATTGGGAAAGTGGGCATGGTGGGAGCAGTATCACAGTCTTGGGGTTCCCCCCCACCATTTTCCCTGAGGGCAGGGGGCCCTGGGGTGGAAGCATGGCCTTGGTACGGGGTTTCCCCTGCTCTCTGGTCACATGTACTCAAGTTCTATGTTCCTATTGGTCCCAAAATGTTTCCCTGCCCCGCGAACTTCTGGGACCCACATGATTCTTCAGTCTGTGTGCAGACCACGCAGCCATGCGGGCTGAGAATAAAACATCTATGAAACACCTATGAAGAGACCTCCTCCTTATTCTTTCCTGTTGGAATAACTGTAGTTAGGAAGGTTGCAGAGAACGCACCGCAACATCACAGGCCCAGCTCTCAGTGCCCATTTGGGGTAAAGATGCTGGGCATGAGCACATAATTAGGATTAGCAGGCTGGACCTCAATAGATCAAAGCATTTGAGACAGCATCTGCAGAGCTGAATAACTGAAGGAAGTCAAAGGCTATTGCAAATGCATCCTTACAGTCAATGACAAATTTCCCATAAGTACTGGCAACCTTTCTCTGGATCTCATCAAAATAGTTCCTAAAAGAAATTTTGAAAATCCAAACCCAGAAAGAATTACCCCAAAGAAGCTCTGAAGTGATTTCCTTTAATGAGAAGGGATAGGTACAGGAATTTCCTCGTTCTCTCATCTCAAAGACGGGCAGTGGGATTTTGCACAACCCCAACACCCGGGCTCAGCCATCCATGGGGTGTTTCAAGTTCTCCCTCAGCAGGGCATAGGTCCACCTGAAAGAGTACTGATAGGGGAGGAATTGCACAGCCACTGCCCCAGCCTGAATGTTATGAGGCTTTTCCAGACTTGCTCTGTAAACCTTTGCATTTGGACCCTTAAAAAACATGCACCATATCATTCTGGAATGGTGTTAATCTCTCAGTCGTGGAGGTCAAAGCAGGAGTTCTATTATAAGCTCTGTGAAACACATCTTCTTCCCAGCCACTCACTTGCAGGGAACAAAATCCAGTCAGCCAAAATGATCTGTGTGTAACAGGACACCAGAGCAGGCATTTGAGGCAACGTGGGTGAGGCATTTTAGAACTGTGAGACCTCTGAGCTGGTGCCGAGCCCTTGGTGAGGCAATACTGGCTTAGTGCCACAATCAAGGAAGCAGAAGAGACAGTTTTCTCTTTGCTTCCTTGCAGAGGACAATGGTCTATTCACAGACAATACCAGCTGGAGAGGCCACGACCTCACCCAAGGTCCAGCAGGGCCTTCCACAGTACTGCCCAGCATCAGCTGTGCTCCCTGCCTGCCGCTGCTCTGTTGTCATCTTCCCTAGCATCTCTGCATAGTCCTGATTCATTCATTTCAATAGCACTTACAACACCTGAAGCCCAGGAAAGGCTGGACCTTGTGGTTACAAATGACAAAGCCCCAGCCTTGGAGTCACATTGGCTGCATTGGCTGAGCAATGACTGACATGTGCCAGAGCACGGAGCAGAGCACCCTGGTCCCCAGGGTGTGGTAAGCTTGAGGTTAGCTGAGGACCCTCCACATCTCTTTCTTTAACAAATTTTCTTTCTATTTTCCTTGGGGTCCACAGTGCACGCTGGACTTGCTGATAAACTTATCAGTAGCAGAGTGAAACATCTGTTTCATTTGTGCTGTGTACACAGAGGCTTTTTCTGCAGTTGGTAAGTTGGGATTCAGTGAACAGGATGACCCTGTGTTTTCTTCCATGCCCCACAAATGCTGCTCCCAGCAGTGTGTGCTACATGTCAGAAGATGGGGAGAGACTCTGCATCAGGGACCAGCCCTCCCCCACACCAGTGCTGGAGTCTTTACCTCTACACTGGAGGTGGTCTATCCCCACACATCATTCCCAGCCCCAACCCAAGCCCTAGAGATGAGGAAAGGCTGTGGCACAGTATGTGGACGCCGATTACATCTCCAAACAGGAGGAGCACACAATCGGTGGGATCCGCCTGCTTTCCAACCCCTTTGTGCTCAGGGGCAGAAATACAAATAAGCCTCAATGTCTTTTTCCTGCTTATATGAACCAAGATCCGTTTTTCAATAGCAGGCCCTGTCAGATAAATATTCCCTATTCTCAGTAGTTATTTTTGGGAGAGAAAGCCTTTTACTGGCTCCCATGACACTCCTCTTCAGCAGCTGGGAGGTGCAATGGAATGGCAGGTAGAGCTGTGATTCAGAGATGCTCCTACATCCAGTGGAAGCTGGTGTTGCCATGCCAACCCTGTAGCCTGTGCACAGCCAGCCCAGGGCACTGCAGGCTGCTACAGTGTCTGTGCTTTTGCACAAAGATCAGCCTCAGGACCTTCCAGTGGAAGATTTGTTTGAACCTTTGCAGGATGGATGACAGTGTCCCACTGAATTTTGAGCTCACCTGCCCATCTCCACACTTAGTCTTGTCTCAAAAAGAATAGCATCACAAACTTTATGAGGGAGTTTCCCCCCTAAATGAATTACATCACACAACCCTTGCTAATACCCTGTGTTGTTTCAGAAAGACCACAGGGAGACAAGTGGGTAGGAATGGCAACAATCCTCCCAACAAGCCCAGGCACCCCTGGCAGAGCCGCACCCACCCTTCACCCACTAAGCATGTCAGGTCATGTGCTGCCTTAGACAACATCCAGAGCCCATCTGAAGCACTCACAGCACATGACCAATTACCTTTCCTCTGCTTTGACTTGCCAAAAGGGACATTTTAAAAACTGTTCATTCCAAAAAGCAGTAAGTGACAAAGTCAGGTCTGTGTGCAAAGCCAACGGAGGTGGAGGGCACTGCAGACAGTTGATAGCAAAAGAACTCGTTTGGATTTAGTTGTCTTGTTGGAGAATTCCCTGGGTAATTTCCTGGGTATTTTCTAGCTTACTTCCTTATTGCTCTCTGGGTAAACTAGGTCAAAACACTTGCCTTGTCTAAGCCTCGGTTTGTCAACATATTAAATGAAGGCAATGGAACAAGTTGTTCTCTGCTTTTTCTGCATGGAATTCAACCTTACGGAAAGTCCATACAAAGCCCTTCTTTTCCTTGATTAGAGCCAAAAAGGCCTTTGAAATCCCTAAACTCAGAGAAGCTGAGAAGTGTTGCATATTGCTAATGGCAGTTCAGGAGGAGCTTATGTGAAATGTGAACAATTAGATTATTAGGAAAGATGTGCTTGGAGTTGCACAGCATTTTGTCCCTAAAAGAAAAAAAATGTATCACCTATAATTGTTTTTTCTTGTTCAGCCTGCTGGCTAGAGTAGGAATACCCTTACAAATCACAATATCTGAAGTCTCAAGAAGTATCCTAGGAACAAAGAAATTCCACCACCCATTGTGCTGCATCCCAGATCTGGCTGCTCCTTCCCAAGATACTGCAGTACATCCCAGCCTCGTTGGCCGCCACTCTACACACACTGTTCATTCACCTGCACTGATTTTCTTAATCAAAAGCTGAGCATTTAAAACCAGAGTAACCTTTGAGGGTCCTGCAGCATGTACAGTGGAATCTGATAAAAGGAAAACTACTGTGAACAGACAATACAGACAGAGAGGTGGTCAAGTGTCTTTGAGTCTGAATTAGCACATGTGGCTATCAAGTTTGGCTTAACAAAAAGGGTTAGTCTACAGCATCCCAGATGGGGAATGAAGAGGTTTTTTTAAGAAGGTAGTTTTTTTTTTTTAATAAGACATCAGCCAGCAGTAATGTTTTACCGCATTGTTAACATGCAGGGTACAAATACCACATAAGACATGAGCCTGTTCTTCAGAAAGCTTCTGTATTTCAGTGTCTGCATGAAATACGGCAATGAATCAGGACCAAGTTCATTGTATGTTACATTGTATCAGCACTCTCATACTCTCTAATAGAATAAGATCCAGCAATCCGGATAGATTTTTTTACTTAAGTGATTCGTTACTTATTTAGCATTTCAGAATTTGGGAGAAATTTTGGCATTAGGTCTTTAAAAATGTAACCACAGTCTTTTCAGGAGCAGAGATAACCAAAATAAGAATTTTAACTTAGCAAGACCTCTACAGGGAAGCAGAGGAAGAAACCGTTGTCAGAACAGTATTGCCATGACTGTTGTTTCTTATGGCATGCTCTGGCTGCCTTCCACTTCCTAAGAGCCCCTTGCCTGGCTCCTCCTCCTCGGCTGTCCCATCTGTGGGCTGTATATCTCTGTTTCATGGCCCTGCATGGGCTGTCTCCAGTTTATGATATCATCACAAGCCATTACTACGACCCATATAGCTGGGCTTGGTACACAGGTTCAATAGTGCAAGTCCTTTGAACTGCATTCCTCAAGTCCACTTTTCATCCCATTATCAGATTGATACTTAATAAAGGCCAAGTGGAAAATCCCAGTATGACATGCACATGCTGTCCTTCATGTAATGGCTATGATCAGAAAAGGGTTGGTGACAGACCTCACCATGTACTGAACTATGTGAATTATGTGTGTTTAGTCTAACTGGAATGATTTCTGATATCTCGGGGTCAAAGTCTCACAATTCATAGGCAAACATTTTAGACGACTCATATATTAATGACGTATCATTAACCAGAATCAGAACTAGTTCTGCTAAGTCAGTTACCTTGGACAAAAAACGTGCAGCCATAGACTATGAGACATGATCTGGCTCCAGGACTTAAAATGAGGACCATTTCCCACACTGCCCAGCTATGGCAATTACACAGCCAAGGCTGGGGCTTCCAGACAGCAAAGCTACTTGAAGATATTGGGAAGGTCCCTCACTGCCTGTTGGGTAAAAACCCCAACTACACACCAAAAACCACAAACATCTAATTTTTGACAGTTTTAAAGCTGCTTTGCTTGATTTCTTGTTATGGTAGAATAAAAGAAAGTGCCATAGTGATGACTTCGGCCCATTAAAGGACCAGGTCCTTTAATGCACATGTCTGTGCTGCACTGCGTGGAGTCTGTAGGGACGTCCATCCTGGAGCATGCCCGCACATATAGTCCCCAGAGGGGCTTTGCAAACTGCTCAGATAACTGTTGCATTAAATTACATTTAGCTTGAGTGATCAGTAGCTCATCAGTTGACTTCTGGCTCTGATTTCTAATAACTGGAAGCATCTGACATAATGAAAGCCCTTAGAGAAGGCACAGGGAAAGAAATAAATGCACTAATTAAGCTAAGCAGAGTGCTTTGGAGAAGAGTACTCCACTTCAATGACACCCTGACATTTCTGACCCATTACAAGTAGCAGCATAGAAATTTCAGGAATTTAATGTAGAGTGTTTAATTGAGACACAGATGAAAAGAAATCAGTGGAATTTAAAACGGATTTCTTCCCTACAGCTTAGTAAATATTCTTAGCTACTAATGTGGCTAACTTTAATTACATGAAGTAAATCATCCTCATAAATGTGATAGAAAACCATGCAGGCCTAGCACATTTATGATGAATTCTTTGCTTGCAGTGCAAATGGAAATGCAATAGTCCTATTGCTATATCATACTTAGCACTTAAATACAGTTTTTCTCATTTATTTCCATCATTTGAACCAGACATGGAGTAATGTTTTGAATTTTACATATGATACATATTTTCCTCTGACAGAGTGGACCTGTAAAAATACAGCTCAGATAATACTACGCTTGGCATTTCTCCCCTCCAAACCCTCTAACTTTTACAGTATCCTCACAGGATATATGTTGGTTTATCTGTTTTAATACGTGGTTAAACTGAGGCTTAAAAACCAGGAAGTTACCAAGGTCAAAACGCATGTTAGGTACAGAGCTGGGGAGAGAAATCCTGATCCAGATTCCCAGTTGTCAGCTCTAGCAGTTTGCTGGTATTCCTTTCCTTGCCTGCATTTAGGAACACATTATCTGGATGTCCCATTCATATGAAAGGTGTTGAATGGGAGACCACTCTTCTTCTTAGGATGATTTGAAGCCCCTTTCCCCCCATGTCTGAAGAATTTCTACTTGTTCTTCAGATGAAAATGTGTGAATTATTACATAATTTGTGTAATAATTTCATTAGCAGACAAAATTCACCCTCTTGTTTTGTAAAATAGCTCTCATTTTTAATTTAACCTAATTTACCCAACAGTCAGCACCTGATGTCTGTGTTTTCATCTGGACTTGCCATGTCACGGAAGAGTGTCAGAGTATCCCTTTTTATAGCTATAAATAGGAATTTAGGGCATAGCCCAGGCTATGATTATTTGGGAATTCAGTGTTTATTTCATACTCATCACAGGTGTCAAACTGGGTTAACCTTTCCATACTTCTCCATGTTGCTGAATATTAAATTAATTGGTTGTGATTAATACAGGAGGATCATTAATGAAAGCTCTTTCCATCCAGGTGGTTTTAGGCAGTGTCTGAAGGACATGAATATTTGGATCAAGTTTCTCTAGACACATTTCCTGGTTTTTCCTGTTACTGGGAACTCAGAGGACTGGACATGCAATCTTCAACCACTCCAGTTTGTGTCTCCAACACTATTTAATCCATGTACCAGGGCAGCAACTTGCTACTACCACTAGAAAGAATTGCAGTGGAAGTGACTGATGAACCTGAAAAAATCCAAATAAAGACAACCTACGGTTCCAGCATTTTTCCCTCTGATCTTCTAACCAGAGGAATATCCTGCAGAGAGAAGACTAGATCCCATTGAATGGAAGAAAGTTGGCTGGGAATGGCAGCAGCATGCCTTTGATGGCAGAGCCAAGGGAGGAAACTATCTAACTCTTCCATTGCAAAGTTTCCCCTGGACCAAAAACAAAACAAGAATTCAGTTTGGTCATGCCTGAGTCTGGCTTTTTTAATACTCATCTGGGCCTCCTATTCTTTCTCCAGCTGTGGATGCTGCACCCTTGTGCCTTTGCTCCTCTCCTGCAGCCCCCCAGCTGGGCCTGGGTAATCTGTGCTCTGACTTGTGCTGCTCTGCATTTCCTAATGGGCTCATGTGCTGGTCCAGGCTGCCTTATAGGGTAATAAACTGAAAGAAGAGAGACTTAGATTAGATATTAGGAATAAATTCTTTACTCTGAGGGTGGTGAGGGCCTGGTACTGGTTACCCAGAGAAGCTGTGGATTCTCCATTCCTGGAAGTGTTTAAGGCCAGGTTAGACGGGAGCAACTTGGGATAGTGGAAGGTGTCTCTGGCCATGGCAGCGGCATGAAACTGGTTGATCTTTAAGGTCCCTTCCAATCCAAGCCATTCTATGATTCTAATAAGCCATTGTAGTTTTAATACAATAAGGAACAAGAAAGATTGTATTTCTGTTGCTTTACTTACATAAGGAGCAATGTAACTGACTCTCCCTGTCTCAGTCTTGTGCTATTAATAAAGTCCATGTGAGGAATATACATATTTACAGCACGTGTGAAACCTGTATACGTAACTGGTCTCGAGCTAGAATAGTTTCCATGCCGTGTATCTCCATATAGCCCATCTTTCTGGCACATGTGACCCAGAAATGTGTCATCAGGACTCATGTAGTCACTGGACTGATGAAAGGAATTCAAGAGAAACAGAAGCAACAATGCTGCTTCCAACCTTTGCTCAGCTTGTTGCTATTGCTCTCTGAAAAAGTTAGCAACACATGGAAAAGATGTCGTCATCCCAAACTGGCCGTGGTTTTACCTTTTCATACAGCAGGCTTTTATGTAAAGCCATTTTTCCCCAGAGATTATTAAGAAAAAGGAACTAAAAATCCACAGCTGTCAGTTTTTAAAAGCAAATATTCACTCCCATGCAATGGCTGAAAGGCAAACTTGTACCTAAAGACTTGCAACTGGCATCACTGACCTTTTTCATTGTCAGTGTCATTTAACAGTCAAACTGTTAAAAATAAAAGTAAACAAAGTCCACAGAGAAAAATACACTGGATTTTAACATTCTTTCACATTTCATAACCAAAGCTGCTGTCAGCAACATGGAGCAAGAAAGATGTTGGGTTTTAAGTCATGACTACAATCCGACAGTCTCACTGGCATCACACGGAAAACTTCCAAATTAAATGGATGTTCAAATTAAAGACATTCAGACTAAAGATGAAACATCACAAATAACCCTATTTTGTCTAGCATAAATAAAAATCAAACCAGTCAAATTATCAGGAAGATAACTGATACAACATTGTTCTTTTGGGCATTCTTGTTGGTGATTTACCCAGTGTGTTTTAGATGCCTAAAACAATTAAGCTAGTGGATAAGCTATTCTAGTCCTCTGGGCATGAACTGTCCTCCTAACATTTGCTCTCCAGGTCTCCCCACAGCCACATCCTTCTAATGCCTCGCTTTTTCCTTCCAGCCTCCAGCTGGTGACTCACTATTTAATCAGTGCTGCCATCAGGATATTCACCTGCCAAATCAGAGCAACCCTCGGTCTCACTGCCTTGACCTTCACTATGCCTATTCCCAGCTCTGGTTTATTACTTTCACTCATTGCACCAAATCTAAACTTAAGACTGGCAAAGCTCCCACCATGTGTGGCACGAAGCCCACCCTCCCTCACGGTGTCTACAGACCCTATGGAAGGTCATAAGCATCTTAACTGCCCAAAGGGTGAAAGGACCACAGTCCTCAGGCCTAATTAGGTTTGAAATCCAGGGTAAAACTTCCACAGGCATCAACAGTGCTGGATGAAGCAGGTAGGGGTTGATCATGAAGGTAATGCTAAGTGCCACTTGAAGGGTCTGCATCTTCTCAATGGTAAGGGATTCCATCTTGCAAATTGAAGTCCTAAAGCCAACAAATCATTTTAACAAGAAGTGTGAAGCTCCTCCAGCAACACTCATTAGAAAGTTACCGTCACAAAAGACACAAGGCAATAAGGAGTCTGGAGGTGTAGGGGTCACCAGAGGGTATTTTATCCTTCTCTCTATATTTTCTCCAGAAACAATAAAGGAGACGGAAGATAAAATGTGAGATTATGTCACAGCAGAAGGATGTTTCTACCCAGAGGAAGATAAACCTTTTTCGCTGCAGTCAAATAAACCTCAAAAGATTACTGAGCTGTATTGCCATGCACTCTGAAGTTTTGTACAGTCTTTCCACTTCCTGTATTTTATGTAAAAAAGCTACATTGTATATTACATTATATAGCTCAGCTGATCTTAAGGTCTGCTCCAAGTCTGGTTACTAACTAGAATAAAGAGAAATATCAATGTAAGTGGCAGGAATTTGATCATGTCAGATTAGCAATAGATACTTTAACAAGGAGAACCGTCAAATCATGTCAGACACAGTGTTTGATTATCCACAGATGGATTACTTGAGCCATGGATTGACCCACTCTTGTCTTTTCCCTACAGGTTTGGCTGTGTCACAGCCAGGACACAGACTCTCACCTGCTTATGGCTTCCAGGAGCCCCAGGTTATCTGTGGTTCTAAGGAGATGCACTTTCTGCATCTGCGTGTTCAAAGATGGACACACCGACTAGTCACTGTCTCACTGGCACATGTTTCACATTAACTGTGGGTAATCTTCCCCCTCCCTCTCCCTGCCCTTCTTCATTATCTGGATAACTGGCTGCAGACCATCTCTGAAGGAGTATGTTTGAGAGTCATCACAGGAATTGTATTACGAAAGAAAGAGCTCAACCGTAATAATATCCTAATTATAAGAACAGAAAGGCCACATAACACAAAGATTCTGCCTTCCAAACCCCTGTATTTCAGATCCCATTTTGCATCCAGCAGTCAATCCTGACACTTCTGCACAAGCTAGGCTCCTGCCTCTGCAGAGCTCATCAGCTCAGAGTTTGTCTGGAGAAAATCTGCAGTTCAAACATGGATTTTGGTGGTTTCATTATACAGAAATGCATCAAAACAGGAGCCTGCAGAAAGGCAGGGTATAGACAGCAGTGACCTCCAGTTCTCTTTGCAAACACTCTGCTGCAAAGGTGCTTTAATTGTATTTATGTTGATAAGTGACAGAGGGACTTCAGGGTGCTCAGGCACTTTTTGGGCTCCTTAGCAGCAGGAAATCCTTCCTCAGTGGGGTGGAGCTGGAAGCCTCAGGCTGAAAAATCTGGCTGGTCACTATCCAGACCGCAAGGATTTCAAAACATGTGGTACCCATGGGCTGGATCTACCCACTTGCAACACATTGCTTTCCCTGTGCCATCTACTCCTTTCCAAAAATCCCACAATTGCTTTTTTCTTACTTAGCTCAGCTCTCGTCGCTGAAAAGTCATGGTTGTGAAAACACAAACTTTTGGACCGTATTTGAAATAATGATTCTATTCATACTTTCCAAACTCTCCTTTAACCATACCAGCAAGAGAGCAAAAGAGATAAATCTAACTGAGCTGCACAAACTCCTCCATAGGTACCCAGAGAGAAAGGGCACACACAGCTCAGGACACAGAACCTGGCTCAAACACACCTAGGACAAGTTAAGATGATGCATCAGGAACACCTTAGGCTGGAGGAATTGACCTATTTCATTGCAGCTGAACAAGGATCTCAGCCCACGCAGACCCTTCCTTTCCTAGATTCTACTTTATTGATCCTGTTAAAGTTGTTACCTGTGTTACACCATCATTTATCCCAGATTTACTTATTTATTTTGCTATTAAAAGTCAGCTACACAAGGGGTTGTACTTTTTGTTCAACTGGATACAACCATTGTGAGCTTCCAAATTCCCCACAGTATCATCTAACACACATAAAATTCAGGACTGTGACTTCTCTGAACTATTCACTGATATAAATTCTTGGAACACAAGGGAGGGGAGCCTTATGCCATACATATGGGGGCATGGCTACACAGAGATAACATGCGCCACCTTCAGAAGACTTGTAATGGCAAGTTTTTTCATTGCTTTCCTTATCTCAATTCTATATATGGGATGTTGCTGGAAATCATGTGAGTTCCTGAAGGTTAGCTCCTCTGCTTGTAAATGTGTTTAAGAGTTTCGCTTTCGGATTTCTGGAAAATAAAAGTTAGGTACTACTCAGTAAACTTTAGCTCGACAAAAAATTAATGTCCATGGAAATAATTTTCATTACTGATGCTAATGTATAACTGCCATGTCCTCCATTTACAAGGTATGAAATGTCCTAAATTTCATTTATGATGACATTGTCATCAACCCCAAAAAATAGCTAAATGAAATTATAATAATTAAGTGTACTCAGCTGCATTTTCCCTCAGAATTTCTGCATGCATTGAGTGTGGGAGAAGTGACTCATTCTTCGTGAGGAGAACACAGTATAAATCCTGCTAATTACTTGTGCTGAGGGTGGTATCTACAATTCATTAATTATATGAAAGTTATAGGGCTCTGGCACTTTTTCATAAAGTGCCATTAATATTGCAGCTGGCTAAGCTACAGACACTCTGTAAGATCTCGAGAAATCATATTTCAGATAGGGTAGAAATACTTTGAATATATATTTATTCAACATATTTTAGTATTTCTTCTTTGAACATACTCCCCTGACAAATGAAACGATCTCAGCAACTCTGGCAGGACAAAAAAAGAAACCCTCAGCTGCAGCTAGAATTCAGAAATAGATATTACGCAGCACCAAGAGATATTGTGCACTGTTAAAGGATTCTTGGAATGAGTGCAGGACTGGAAGTGAATCCCCTGCCATTTATCAATCCCCTATTACTAAAGGCCACATTCCAGAATAACTCTCAGGACTAGCTAACAGGTTGTTAATTAGTAGTCACTACTATATAAATTAGAAGCAAGGGACTAACAAGACCCCAGACACTGTGGCATGGGCTGGAGCCCCGCCCCGCCCGCCCATTTCACAAATGGTCTCTGAGCTGCCCACGCCCAGATCAGCCACAACTCTGCCCAGTCCCACCACTGAACCAGCACAGCAGAAAAAGCTGTCAGTACCAGTATATGTTTGTATAAACCAAGAAGAGATGGCTATATCCAGGGAAGAAGAAAGGAGAAGGAAGATGAGGAAAGCAACACATGAGGTGATGCAAATTACATCAAGCTTGAAAGAACCTGTCAAGTCCTTATCCTGCTATAGATAAGTTGCTATAGTTAACCGAGCTGATCCACCTTTCTGATAAACTGAATCTCGTTTAATTTCAGTGCCATTTGTATCCAGGCTGATGTGTGTGCCTGGCTGTCTCCAGGACATACATTAGGAAACTAATGGAAAGCACCTGATAGCATCAGTCAGGTAAGATGGCTGATGTTCCCTCTACAGTCCAAAATGTTGCAAAAATATGAAATAATATTTTAGGCTGGGATGACTCAGAAATCAGCATCAACTTGCCAACTTGGAAGGCCTTAGGATGTTTGCTTCAAATAGTATCTTGGTAACAAATTTGTATGCCACATTCATATACACAAATCCATACATAATGAGATTAAAGGTCACAGCTCCTTAGGAGAAACCCTGTCAATACAGAAATACAAAGAGAGTCTGCTGTCTGCTAACAGAAACTTAGAGTCCAAAGGCCCTTCATTAAGTGAATTGATCTATTTCTACAGCTCTGCCCTGTAACAGCCTCCAGCAAGAAAAGCCCATTATTTGTTTATTTGTTTTCATGTTTTTGTTGTTATTGTTTGGTTTTTTAATCTAGCATTTTTATCATGTCTGGATTTCAACTGGGAGCATTACATTTTGGGTAAGGGACTTATTCTGAAGGCTTAGATTTCTAATAGGCGGAAACCAGTTAAGTTTTGTTTTGTTTGGTTGATTTTTTGTTCAGGAAGAATTCCCTTTGGTATTTTAGGAGCTCCTGTAGGAGGACAGGGATGAGCCCTTACATTATTACAACTGACCATGAACCTGATAACAGTTTATTTTAAGGGTGCCATCACAGAGATGAGCTCTATGACCAACAGTAACAGGAAGAATTAAGAATGGGAATAGTCAGACTGCATGTGAGAATCAAAAACTCCTAACAGTCCTCCTGAAAATTTTCCTTGTAAGGAGGATGCCTTATAAATATATACCATAAAATGTTTTCAGGTAGTATCAAGGAAAAAACCCTCAAACAAACCTACTGACTGAAGTACACAGGAGATGAGGTGTACGTGAAGAGATGGACTGGGTCAGCCATAGGACTAGATTATTACTGCACTAAAGGCAGCAAACATTTAAATCATGACACAAACTGACCATAAAGATACTGTAACATTAGAGCCTTTCTTTACTTTGCATGGTCACCAGTCACATGCGAAAACCATGACAATTTCAAGCATCATGATGAGATCTGTACCAGTTTCCCATGGGTTATTTTGCAGACTGCAAAAAGGTATTTGGGGAAAAATGTTTTGGAAACTGAAGTCACATGCTTTGATGTGAAAAACCAGCCAGCCTGAAATTACATATTCTAAGCTCAGCATTACACAGAACTTATCAGTTTCTTAAAAGAAAGTACAGTATGCTTTGGAAATGAAAATGAACTTCCATATGATTGGAGCAGAAACCTCATACTTGATTTCTGCGCATTTGACATGAAATACAGAAACCTCTGATTTAGAGGTCAGCATGTTTCAGTACATTCCAAATAGCCCTAAGGGCAGCTCCAAAACTAAAGGTAATTATGAAAATAAAACTTTGAATTTCTCAAACAAACCAAAGGTTTGGTTTAAATTCTGAAAAAAAATTTGTGGAGACTGGTCCATGATGCCTCACCAGAATCAGATACATGGACGGGTTCCACACTAATCTGGCCACCCCTGAAGCATATCTCTGAACAATCTCTATGGCTGGCACTTAGGAGATATGCACGTAATAGCCTTAACTGAATCTCACCTACAAATTCAGTCTGGACCATCCTGCTAAATTAGGTGCCTTCAAGAACAAAGCTCCCAAGGCCCTCAACAGAGAACTTAAGATTAGGCATCACTTGCTTGACCAATTAGCTGCTATTTGAAGGTGTACATGCTTGGCACAAATTCATTTAATCCTAAAAAGGTTTACAAAGTCTTTAACTTGCTAGAAACAAGCAGCAGCAGAGAGTTTCCCTGTGCAGAAGTCCCGAAATCTGCCCCACCAGTGGGTTTAAAGCTCAAGAAACCCTACCTCTCCTTGTTCTCAGGGTCTCACTCCCCTCTCTTCTCTCTCCAGCATTTATTTCAGTGTCTGTAGTAGCAATTGCGGTAGACAGGCAACTTGGCTCTGCCTTGCTCTGTTGCTCACAGAATCTTGTTCAGCCCTGAGCAGGACTAGTCCCCCCATCTTTGAGCCTAAAAGACAGCATCCAGGAAACTCTGTAGCTGCAGTGGGTTACAAAAACCTCCCTGTCAGTGAATACCTCTCAACATAACACTATAAAATAAATAGCACACAGTGGTGTTGACTTTACTTCTGCGTTGTACCCAGCACGTAGCCACAGCTCATATTGCACCACACAGATCTAATGTTTGCTTTTCAACGATGGCCTATGTTGGCTCTCCCCTCCAGGCCCATTTCCCACCCCTGACTTGAACCTGTGCTATTGCTGTACTTCCTCCTAATTGCCAAAAATTGCTTGTCTCCTCCATGCCCTGGGATTGTTCAAGGTATCCATTTCATGGTGCTGATGCTCCTCTTGTATTGAAGCCAGTTTGGTATTACAAAAGATGACATTACTAAAACTTAAAATGCTATTCTTAACAATGACATGATACAAAATTAGTAATGTAAGCTACATTAATTGCTGCTCTGTTCCACTTTCTTCCACTGTATAAATATTATAAAATAAACAACCCAAGTTCCGAATAACAGTGTCTTACTCTCAACACACATAAATGCAGGGCCTACCTTTGGTAGCTTTTGAAACACAAGAACAGTAAAGGAGGCCATTTGGAGACTCACCTAGAGGCAATTACCTTATTCTGTGTATATATTAGCTGTACAGACCTTACTCTGGCCACCCATTAATTGTGTTAACTTCCACATCAAGGTATCCAGCTCAGCACCAGGGGCTTCTCACAGGGAAGGAGCACAAGAACATCCCTCAAACTTCTTAAGGGAGAAGAATTTGACCTTCCAAGTTAGACTTTAAAACTTCACTACAACCTTAAAAAGCCTCTGTTCTCTTCCCATTGAAAAGGATGAATTTATTTAGGCAGGTCCTGTTTCCCAGAGACCTGCCTCTCCTCCCCTTCTCCTTGTCCCACATCCTTCCCTCCAGAGCTTTCCTTGCTCCCATCTCCCCAACCATATTGGGCTCATTTCCAGAGATACTTGTAAAAATACAGCAGCGTGCTATAAACAGCCAGTCTCTTCAGATTTAAAGATCACTAATTACTGTTTCTGAGGCAGGAGAGGGGAAAAAGGGTATTCCAAGGGGACCTCTTTGATGTGACCATTCATCTGCCTACATCAGCAGTTCCCAAGCCTGTCGGCTCCCACCCTCGTTTCCGGGCTCATGACCTCCCTTCCATCAGCGCTTCTGGGGGTCGCGACCCCAACTTTGGAAACTTCTCGTCTGGATCAGTCAAAAGTGATGCCTCAAGAATAATTTTCCAGCCAGTGCCATGTTTGTTTATGCTCCTGAGGGGTGTGATTACCCTTGAGTTCAGGTTCAAACTTGTCTCTTTGCTTGTTTGTAAGTTTGGAAAGAATTTCTGGGTGTCACTCAGCCAGTTGATAGCAAACACCAACTTTTGACTGTTCTGGTGAGAGACAATTATATCCCAACTGACCTGGTATGGCATTAAGCTCTTGGTTGCAAAGTTCAGCCATGCCTGGAAAAAGCAGCAATTTTGCTTCTCTGCAGAGTCTGGAAACATCATTGTTTTCCCTGCTTGCATGTCACGATCATTCAGATATAACAATTACCATGCCCAAACCACTCCTTATGCAGTGACACGATTTCATCGCCCACACTCTGTACCCTCTCTGCTGCACACACGCATGCAGGCGGCTGAACTCTCACAGCTGGTTTTCTGCACGTCAGGTTGTCTTTCTTTCCATGGTCATTGAGACTGCGTGGGTAGTGAACATTGTAATATTCTAATTTCCCGCTCTGCTTTGTCATCTTTGCTTGCTGATAAAAGGGTGGTGGGGAGGGGGAAAATCAACAGCAAAGTGGTTTGAAGACATCTTGAAAACACCACTAAAAATGCTAAAACTGTCAGAACATTTGCAGTTTGGACGTGCAACAGCAAATCCTGCTTTGGAATTTCCCCGGAATTAAAATAATTGGCCATTTTTCAACTATTTCTTCTATTTTCACATCATATCCTTCTCCAGCCTACAGGTGTCTGTAGAGGTGGTTCTGCTCCTGCATTAAAGATCAGTTCCTTTAGCTTTCCTGCCCACAAAATCTGTCTCACCTGGTACTCTCTTACTCTAAGCCTAAAGCAGTTGTTTGACTTTCTCTTTAACCTCAGTGTATTTCACTGTTTCTGTTTTTCAGTTTAAACGGCCAAGAGATCTCTGCCTAGACACACCAGGCTGGAATTTGGGGAATGTTAAGTGGAAGCTTAGCAGTAGCAGCAGCACCTGGGCGCAGCCAGCCTTCATACCTTCCTTGGGAAAACACGAAATATAAATCTCGAGTCAAAGGGAAACCAGGTAATATTGAGTATTAACTAAGGGAAACCAGTTATTAAAGTGATGAAAGGACACAACATCACCCCTGCACTTGAGAGGGTAAAGTTATCCAAGATCAGTAGAGGAAGGAGAGAGAAGAAAGAAATTTGTGACTTTTCACCACTCGGGCACATGTGAGTACATGAGGCAGTTGGATACAACCCCTTTTTCTAATTACTCAGTCTCTATATGAGGTTTAAGCATCTGACTTTGGATGCTGCTAATAAAAGAGATTAGGCTGAAAATGTTTCAGCATGAAAAGCAGCCACTGAAGACAACATCAGGGCTTCTCTCTCCCTCAAGTATGAGGGCAAACCCCATGGCCTGGCAGTGCAGGCCAGCAGATGAGGAAAACAAAGTCATGCTTTGTTAGAATGAAACTTGGTGAGCACCAGAGCACATCATCAGCAAAGAGAAATTCCTGTAATGATGTGCATGAGACCATCACTTGTTTGTCACTGTACTGCACTTGCAGAAGGGTTGCAGATCTCTACTGAATTTCAAATGGTTTTCCCTTTCTTCCTGTCTTTTGTTGACACTGTGCTTCAAGAGTGCAGAGGTCAGGTTTGCCTTCTGCCTTCACTTGTGCCATTATGAAATGGAAAACTGCTGGATGTCAAAGTGGTAGACTCAAGAAGCTGGTGTGGTTATTACTACCGAGTTGAGTATACCTGAAATACCTCTGCCTGCGACATCTCCAATTCCAGCCAGGGGGTTTCAGATGGACAGAACTTTCAAGGTTTGTGGGGAATTGTCTGGTTGTGGTTGGATTTGCTTTTTTCTTCTTAAATTTGTATCTTTGGATTTGCTTTAACTAGGAGGGGATTAAAAATTTTGCCAGAGAGGATAGAGCACTGGACTGATCCCAGATCTGCAGATACTAATCAAACCTCATGCTTAGAAAATGTGTCTTCATTAATAGTATTCTACATAAAGGAAAAACTGTACTGTTAAATGTAAAAGAGATACCAAAATTAGAATAATCTTATTCATCCTGTTAATGCATATTAGAGAAGGATTGGTAATATGCATGGACGAGATGTAATTTACTAAACAGGTGAACAACTAAAAATATTTTGACCAGTATAGGAGACAAAACCTCCTTTTGAAGAAAAAGGCCAATATCAAAGGTTCATGTCTGAAAAACTAATTAGAACACAGCCATTGTAGCTACATGACATTTGTATAATCAGATCAGACTCCCATTTGATTTATCAAATGCACAGGCGCTCTTGTTTCAGGGGTGTATAGAAGCACACTTTGAAGTGCATATTTCATATCTGGATGAAGCTCTCGTGTACAGGTGCAGCATTTGTAAAACATCCAAGAAAATACAAAGGGCCCTTTTAAGAGAGAGACTCCCCCCACTGGGAAAAGTTCTTCTCTTTAAGATTACAAGACCATTAGGCTAATATTTGGACTATTCTTGCTGATCCAAAGAAACCAAACAGCACATGGAAATGCTGGAAGGTCATGGGTTTAATCTTGTCAAAGATACTTTCAGATTTTTTTTAGTAGAAAGGCCATACGCTTTATTGATCCATTGAAATATGACACTGGAAAATATTTTTCAGAAAAAGTGGATGTCAAAGGGTTAGGGAGTGGAGTTCAGCTGCATCTCCATCCATTCAAAGACATATCACCACAGTGTTTCTTGTCATTAAAGGTCCACAGGTCTCTCCTACCACTGCCAACACAGACAAGACTCCAGCAGGTATCATCAATATATGTGCTTTAGATCTCAGGGTACCAGAAGGCCTACCCTAAACATCAATAATTTAGGGAAAGGGGGCTTCCTGGGAAGGTTTTCAAAAGATGAAAGTGCTTTTGAAGAAAGAGAAACTTTGCTTGCAAATCACATAACAGCTGCAGAGCAAGTTGAAGAGAAAGTCTAAAGTGAACTCTGCTGGCCACTCTGACAGCCTTCCCAGGGAGCTGAATGAGGGGAGTTGAGCTGGCACATCTTGGTAAGGCTCCCAGTGCCAAGGACTGTACACAAAATGATGCTAAGGGACCCACTCTTCTCAATTTATTACAGTAAAGATAATCATGTTTGCTCATTTTACTCATCCGTTCTGAATGTGTGCCCATTAATCATATAGACTGTAGAGGGGAAAAAAACAGTTGGTGAAATAATCCTACACAGCAGCAAGGGAATTCACTAAAAATATGTAATTCTGAGTGAGAATGACTGTTAGAAAGTTCATAGGGCTTCCCGTGTGATCCTGTACCTGTCAAAGAATCTAGACAAGGTCTTATTCGTGAAACTGAAAAATCCACATAGTCCTTGAAAGGAGATGAACTCTTTGAAATAAAGAGTGCAAAGGGAATAATTCACCACAGTTTGTTTCTTCTTGCCCTTCATTAGCATATTATTCCCTAAACCAGCCCAGCAGGAAACAGAGATATGGAAAAAAAGTGCAAGTAGGTATTGCCATGAGAGCAGCAAGCCTTACTCCACCAATTCTCAAAGTAAGAAGCTTAACTGTATTATATGATGATAAAACAGTTTCATCTGAGGCACCAAATCTTCAGTCCCAAAGATGGAAACATTTTATCTGCATCTGAGAAATGACAATGATCCTACAAACTTGGAGGCTCATGGAAATATAATAGCTTTCTTCAAAGATGCTCAAAGGCACGGATGCCAAAACAAGATCAGGGAAGCTGAAATTGAGAGTGCACAAGACTATATGAATCAACCAAACAGCCCAGTGGTGCTGGAGTCAAACAGATGGGAGGATAAAAAGAAAAAAAAGACTGCAGGCCACGGGTATTTGAACTATCTGTGAACACATTTACATTCAGTGTGGCACTATCCATGTGTTGCACACAAAAGTGGGACCTGTGCTAACCCTGAGGAACGCTGCAAAATTGCCTTATGACAAGACATTCACTCATGACATGGACACTTCTCTAAATTAAGTCCTTTCTAGTGCCAGATAGTCTTTCAGACTTGCTTTTTTTCAGTGGGTGCTTTTAAAATAGCTTGCTGTCCAGTGACTTGGAGTCACATGCTTGTGCCTTTGATCATTCAAAGATTTCACAAATTCTTTGGGAAAATACTCAGACTAGCCTAAATAAATAACAGAGCTGTGCCTGTCACAAACACCCTTCTCTACCTGGAACCAGCTGAAGACAGGGGGAGATGTTTCCACAGTCAGCACCAGGGCTAAAACCAAGGAGTGAAAGGTGCTCACCTGTAAGTTTGAGCTCTAGGGCTATTGCTAAGAAGGAGAACAACCAATATAAATGGTTGGTGGAATGACACAAGTAAAGACATTTACCACATGAGGGTACAGAATTGAAAAGGAAGGCTGGGATTATATCTGTCCAGCTCCTGTTGTATCAAGAATTGCATTGCTGCAGAAGTAAGAGAGACTTGTTTGACCATACAGATAGGGACCAGCACAGCCAGAGCTGAACTCAAGAGGGTGGCAGAGATTATAGAGTGGGCTCAGTCATTGCTTGGGAAGAGCAGTGGGGACTTGCCTTGGGTGTGAAAGGAGCTCACAGCAGTGGGATTTGAGTGCGCTGCACTGGTGTGCTTTTAGTCCTTGGGCTTTACTAATATTCATATTTACATGTCACTGGCCTGGGAACGTCAGTATTTCTGTAGAAAGACATTTCCCTGTTCCCAGCTGTCCCAACTGCATATACATAGCAAGGACAGAAAGAAGCACAGCAGTTTTAGAGGGATGGAGTGATTTTGGGGTCCTTGCTGGTCCCTTTGTTTTTTTCTGGCGTGTACTAGAGCACTTGAAGGCAGCTCTGAGGTCTTTCCCAGTGTCTGCAAGGGGCCCTTCCTGCAGTGCATTTCAGCATGGCCCATTTCCAGGGTCCCTGTGCGGCGAGTCATGAGCTGAAAGGAATACGCAAAATAGGTTGTTCTTGCCTCTCCTTGCTCCCTTTCTACAGTCTCTGAGAGTGGCCAGGACAGCATATAGGAGGATAAGTGCAAGCAGGAGTGAAGTCCTGCTGCCAAAGTGGTTGAGAAGTCTGTTAAATAAACTGGCTGGTAAAGTGGACCAGGCAGTCTGATGCATTAAGTCTTACAGAAGGGACCATCCTTGGAAGGAAATACACACCTTCAGTTATGATGTTTAAGATCACCACAGACCTCAAGCAAATACTCCACAAGTCACCAGGAATTCACTAGTATGAATGAAAGCTCCACTGAATCCTGCAATCTGCTGCACAGCAAATTGCCACAGGACTGAACCCCAAAGTGCTCCATGGGAGCCCATCACGTACCACCGAGGCCCAGCAGCCTCCTCCACCAGGCACTGCTGCGTAGGTGGCCTAACTCATTCTCTCAGGTGTACCTGATGGACTGAAAAGAAGATTTAGAAACACAGAATGATGCCTCAGAACTGCACAGATGTTAAAAGGCACAATCAAACAGCATAAGCAGCCCTTCTCCTTGTTGTCCAAATCTAAGAAAGGATGCAACAGAGGGCAGCAAGTTTTAATTCATGACCAGAAGCTGCCGTAAAATTCCTTGTGGAAACATGAGATCTATTATATTTATCACAAATTTGCTAAGTAAGGTTAATACCCTGGCATTGACCCTGCCTCTTATGCCCTTAATAACATTATTATGCTTTGTCCTGTTAAGATTTTACAGAAGAAGAGATAACACATGGTCGATAACCCATTATAAACAGGCACTTTTCTTCTTCACCCCTTGCCCACAGCCTCTGCCCCACTGAAGCAGGGAAGATAATGCTTCAGCCAGAGAATTTGGTTCCAATGTCAGCCCGTAACCAGTGTGTGCCTGAAGAAAAAGAGACTGATCAGGCATTGTGGTCTTTCTCCTGGCAGTCGAATAGCCTGTATGAATATCAACATTGTCATAAATCATTCAATTGCTGAAAATCATCCTAACATCAGAAGGAGCTGAATAGCAACCATTTCTCAGTCCTTATGCACATCTACTTACAGCAGCTGAGCTGTGGGAGTATATAGACCCATTTTTCAGCTGGCATGATAATAAAGTCATTCCTCATTTAAGAGTGAATTCATTTGCCTTAATATTAGTCCTAAATAAGAATACTAGAAATTGATACGTAATCTCCAACTCAAACTAAGATTAAACTGAGGCCACAAAACTGCCTTATTCCTTAAAACACATATAAAATCCTTAGCAAGATTCTTATCTTGGTATGAATCTAAACATACTGAATTAAATTTAAAAGCCACCATTTCAGACTGGTGTTTCTCAGCAGCCCCAGTATAGCCATAAAAATTAGAATCTGTCCTTAATATCTCTGCATACTGGTACTGTGCAGAACTAGCTCCAGACTATTTATAGCTCACACTACATATACACACTACAGCTTCCAAAGGAATATTTTATCTTTTGGGAGGACAATGCTTTCAGTAATGTAAGAAGCCAAAGTTTTGCTTAAAAAAAAAAAATAAATAAAAAAAAAAATCTCTGCTCAAACCCTTAACCTGGAAGAGTGGCCCTGCACTGCCAATCAGATAATGAGCTTAATTCTTACATCACACTTTATTTGTAGCTCACTGTGTAGTTAATGTTTGCAGCTTATCTAACAGGAGAAATGTGAAACCAGAGTTTTAGAACAATAGAAACAAGGCTGTCACCAGCAGGCTGCCAATGAATCATGTCCCTGCAGTCAAGTTCTCCCAGAAGGTCATTTGTAACAGAAATACATCCCTGCCTGAGCTGGAAAAATGCTGAAAAGTGTTTCTCGGTTTTATCCTAATAAAACATTGAGCAGATCAATTACCAGAACAACTTCTCCTGGTAGTATTTTTAAGTTCTGTTGACTGCAAGACTTAATACTAAAAGTTACGGAGTGAGCAGGCCTGCTTGTTTCTCTATCTGGGATTCTAGAGGTGGTTTTACCTTCAATCTAAATTCAAGGTATCAAAAAACCTTTTACAAACCTTAAGAAAAGTGATTTACTGTCCTCTTTCACATTTTCAAAATCAGAAAAAAAAATTTTAAATGCAATGTGATTTTCTTCCATACCATTCAGAACAGAAGCCCTGAAATCATGAAAAACCACTGAGCTCTGCAAGAAGGATTTGCCAAGAGACAGAAGGCAGCACTGAGACTTTCTCTCTTCTAGTTCAGATGTAGATGCAGAAAAAGGACAAGGAAGTACCAAAAAAAAAAAAGTGCCCAAACCTGAGTCATAAAAGCCAGTTTTGCTCATATGGAATTATTTTAAAGTAATTGCACCTTAAAAAAGAAGAAAATATCTTTTCTGCTGCGCTTGCAAAAGAGCTCCAGATTTTCTGCAAGAAGGAAAGCAGATGATGGGGGGAGCTGTTCTTTTAAGAAAAATGTCATTGGCACAAACAGCTGGCACTTGGTGACATGTTATTTATACGTGCAGTTGCTCGTGTTTTTTAACAGATAAGAAAGCACTATCTCATTTGCAATTCAGGTGAGGAGCACAAGCAGCTCTGCAGCGCCACTGGCCTCTGGGCCACGTTTCCTATCATATCAGAAACATCTGTCATTTTGCAAATGAGTTCAATTTAAAAACGCATCCAAAATGCAGTTTCAGGATGAGACAGCATTCTGCAAGGAAACCAGAAAAGCAGCCTCCCCCTGCAATCGCTGGGATGGTCTGTCCCATATTCACCAGTTGGGATGAGAGCAAGGACTGGGAGGGGGAAGGGGGAGAAAAAGAGAGAGACCTTGGAAGTGTCATGATTATAAATTATCCCTTCTCTAGGAGCCAACTGTGCCTCAGAACAGGCTCGCTCGTGAGGCTCTGGCGGTTCATGCTGCAAAATGGTTATCATGTCATAAACAGACCTGACTGAATCCTGGCCTTTGTGGTTCAGAGGACTTTACTCAAGAAAATACCAATGGGCTGGGGGAGGAAGGATGCATGGAGAGGTGGCCAGCATGGAGATTACCACCAGAAGTGCACTTGCAGGGGCTCTGCTCACAGGTGGAAATGAATCCATTTTAAGGGCAGCTGAGGATGAGATCCTAGGAGCTTCCACTTCCAGGGAAGACAAGGTGTGCCTCTAGTCCAAGCTGAGGGGAAAAACAGGGCAAGTTGAAAGCTGGTCATGTACCCACATTCATCCAGTAATGCTGCACATGGCACAAATTTAGAACCCAACAATTCATAGTATAGACCATGTTTTTCTCTGGTGTTGTTCTCCAGGGCTGGGTCTAGTAGCCCTGTGAGTACAAGGGCATTTTTGTACTCTTTAGCAGGAACAAAGACAACTCAAGGTGGCTTCAAAATCCCTTATGCCTAGAAATGCCTGTGTAGCTCTGGAAGCAGGCAGCTGGATTGAGATCCCCATGTGTGTCACACTGAGCGACTGCTTCCTGCTTTGCCTTTGGGCTTTTATTAAAAAATACAGGAGAAAAATGATTGTGTCTTTAGCCCTTACTGAGAAACCCCTCTGAACATCAGCTGATGCACAGGGGAATACTATGGACAGACTCTAAACTGGGCTATTGCTCCTTTAGCCTGTGCACAGCCACATGCTGCCAGGTCTGTCCCATCAAAGACCCCGTTAGTGACCCTTTATGGCTGCTGTACATCCAATTGTGGATGAAATGTGAAACATCCTCTTTTTTCCCCCAAGGAGCACTCAAACTGGGCATGCATCTTAAGAAAAATAGATGAAAACACCTATTTTAACTTTGCTTCTAATCAGAAAACGTGTTCTTAAATATGCATACATCAGCAGAAACAGCAGGTAAGGGCTCCCACTCTAAAACAAACAGAAACATGCACTTTGAGCCCTCATATGAAATGGCAGTAAAAGCCCAACCCAATAATTATTTTCCTTGATTTTCAGCCAGACGAGGCACAAGACAAATAAGTCATCAAGGACAAATAAAAAGAGGTTCATTCATCGCATTCAGGGCTGGAATCTTTAATGGTCACCAAATGAACTAAGATAACTAAGTAACCATTGTAAATATTAATCTTTAAAGGAAAACAATACTCCCAACAACAGGAAGCCTGATAAGACATTGGATGTGGCCATCAGTGTTATGGAGTCTCTCTAATTTCCTTAGTTTTTTCTTATGCCTGTCGAGGGATCAGGAAGGGGACCATATGGTATCTCTCAAAGGAAGTAAATTAACATTATTAATAGCTAATGTGGGAGAGGTGAAACAGTGATTGTTCGTTCTGGTTGTTATTGTGCTTTTGTTGGGGGGGAAGCCTGCCTGCTAGTAAGCTTAAGCACTCAAGCCAAATTCAAAATCTTGTATTTATAAACAGAGATCTGATAACAGTTGCCTAAGCATCCATGATGCTTTGCCAGCGCACGCACATTGAGCTGATCTGAAAGGCCTGTGTCCTGGGGTTTGACCCAGGAGTTAGCTCACACAGAGGAGAGCTCAGGCTGTGGTCCCTGTTCCCAAGTAACACTTCACAAGGACCCTCACATTCTCCTTTGCGTTGGTTTAGTTTGAAGCAGAGGGACAAGGACAGGGACATCTGCACTTCTGAGGGGCACAGCCTGTCCTCCGGCATCCACTGAGGCAGTGGAGCAAGCGGCCACGGAGGAAGTGGGTTCTCACAGGCAGCGGTCACCCTGTGGGATGTCTACTTTTGAGCCCACAGTGTCGGCACAGCTGGTTTCTGAGGGCTGCTCAGCAGGGTGGTATGGAAGTGGCAGAATTATTTTGTGGGAAGCAGTGATAACGAAGTGCTGTATTAGGATTGATTGAATTTGTGACTTGAATGCCTATGTCGGAGTCCTGGGATCCCTTGAAATTTCTCTGCACTAAGAGAAAAATTTACCTTTCTTAGGCCTCTGCTTTTATCTCCCAAATACTTAGAAGGTGGTATTTATTCACTGTAAATAATATTGCCACTTAAGTTGTAAGTTGTGGCTACTTGAAAGGGTGAGACCCTGATCTCAAACTCATCTGTTTGTCCCAGAGCACCTGAAAACAAAAAATGCATTTCTCATTTTTTCAAGAGTTTCTGTACTTTCTACTTTCTCCCCCATCATGAAAACCTGAGGCAATTTCTAGCTGGCATTGCAGAAGGGAACTTTATGACACCTTGCATGCTGAGACAATCTGCAAAATAAATTTGACAGGTAAAACTGAGAGGAGTTGATTACAATTACCCAGTGAGCTCGGTAGATTTTAGCAAACTTTGGGTAAATTTTTCAATCAATTCCTCAGAAAGAAAACAGTGGAATTTGGTATAATTAACTCACTGGACCTTAATAAAAATTGAACAGCCTAGTAAGGATACCTTGTGCTTCAGGGCACATGGTGATTACTTTATAGAGAAAAAGGAATTCCCTCTGCCCTTGAAAGCTTATATTTCAACTGCAGGCTGTCAGCTGTATTTTGGTTTCTAGGCCTGAAGAGGACAACTTGAATATTTTAAGACTATATCGACTTCAGTTGAACTTAGGTGCAACTGCTCTGTAAGGAAACCTCTTCCCTACCAGACAACTCTACTTAGAGAGAGAAGTCAGTAAATTCTGATTAAGTCTGTGTCTTACATCTGGTCTAAAATACCTCTTCCTGGGTGATGATGGGATATTTTATTTCTTAAGAAACTCATCACATTGACCAATAAGTTCATGAAAGGCTGAAGAGATGTGCATTGTTTCCTGACTCTATGGAGTCATATGACATGGATAAATTGTTCTCTGTGCTGAAGCCTGGGTGGTTTATAATGTTGTGAAGTTTTCCACAATGCAAATTTTAGGGCCCTTTCGTATTTCAAGTTACGTAAACTTATAATAAAACTGTTGTTCCTTGGCTCTGCAGAATGAGACTTTCTGCTCCATCAGGACAGGGTTGATTTCCAGACACGAAAAGGAGGATGCTTTCATGATGGTTTAGGAGAGGACACTTGCATAACATCCACATAAATATGAGAAGACAGATGTTTTGTCAGGACAGTTCTACAATCAGGAAAAACACTAACTCAAAGAAATTAAATGTGTCAAGCCAAACTCTCTAGTGATTGAAATACCTTTTAAGATAACAAATCTGCCTATCTTCATAATCTTAATTACCAATATCAATATGATGATATAACCCTGATGATTATAACTCATTAGACTGTAGTCACACATTTGCTTCTTGTTGCCTGTCCCCCACCTTTCATCCATGTTGGGCACCAAGTGTGATTGTTTGGTGGTGGCAGATGAAAACAATTCTACTCTAAAACCACCACAACCTCAAAAAGCAAAGCAAGTTACAGTGCACTTCCAGGGAATTATAACACCGAGTCCAAAGGTTTACAGATCTCAAGAGGCCCTGTCTTACCCCGACATCAACGGGGTCTTGGAGTTCACGTGTCTGTGGCAGCTGGAGAGCATGAGCCGCACTGGGCCGTGCAAAGGTCACAGGCACACAGTTAACCCCTGCACAAAGCTATTGCTCACTTGCAACCCATTCTCTACCCTTAATCGTTCAATTAATTACACTTTGTGAGAGCTTCAGGAAGGATGGATTTGTCTGGGGTGGCTGCGATTACTCAGTTGCAACTTGGACTCTCCACCCAGGCAAGGGATAATTGGAGAAATCTAGCACTGCCTCCCTCCCCACCCGTGCTGCCTGGACCTTGGGCCAGGGCACAGAACCCATCCCTCTTCTCCCCTGGCACATGAGAACAAAGGGCAGACTTGGCTCCTGCCCTGTTCTTGACCGGAGCAGCAGCACCTGGAGCAGGACATCAGGTGACGGTAACAGGTATTTGTGGTAAAGCTCAGCAACTTGATTACTAATCTCTGGAAAGAAGGGGAAGGAGAGGAAGGATTTTAACCCTACAGTGCCTCTCAGTCAGCTGGCACAGGCACACAGTGCCTCCCAGGGCCACCCCAGGGAAGTGTGCCTCCAGGGCACTCTGCTCCCCAAGCCAGGGCAGGTCTCTGACTGCCACAGGACAATTTATAGGACAAATGTTGAGGATAATTAAGGATAATCTCTGCTTTGGGTGTCTTACAAAGAAGGTCAGGTACTCTCTTTCCTTGTCAGATGTGATGAACTCAGGCAGCTCCCACTAAGAGGAGGTATTTATTTCTCAGAACAAGTAATAATAAAAACCCCTACCTAGATCCTAAAGGTTTCCCAGATTTAATCTTTTCAAAACGCAGACAAGATCATTACAGTGAATTCTGTCTTTAAAGAGCCATAACAGTGAATTACATTACCGGCATAAATCTCTTTCTGGTATATGCTTTCCTTACTGTTCTCATGCTAGCAAATACAGAGAGGTGCTATAATACTAACGTCCCGAGCTCAGACACTAACATCCTTTCAAGCAACTTGTCAGATCAGGGTAGATTAGATAGTCACATGAAAGCAAAGGAGGAATCTGTCCCAGCAACTTCTATTTTTTCTGTAGTTAATCTGGTGATTTCATACTATTTGGTTATAAGATGTTGTTTTGGATAATCAGTCCTTATTACGACAGGTTTCTTCCTAAATAGCCTTTGGGTAACAGACATTTGCCTTGCTGTCAAAGTGGCGAAGTTGGGACTAACCAATTCCTGCCCTTGAAAGATCCCACTATTCCCCAGCTGACAGGATTTGAGAGGGCATGTATTGCATGATCTCTTCTGCTTAAAGATGTGATAACTGAAACCAGAGGAGGTCTGAGAAAAAGGCATGTTCCAGCCTCTGTTTCATAATCCTTGGGTACATAAAAGCCTGGTTGCCAAGAAATCAGACCAACAGCAATTCTCCATCCCTGTGAAGGAGGAATATTCCTTGGAAGTATCTGTCTTATGCCACCGCAGGCAGGATGCTGAAGGCAAAGGACCAGCAGCCAGAGGAGGCCAATGGGCCTATGGTCAAGTCAAGACTGTGCCCATGCAAGAGGAAAGTTCAATGATTTCTTTGGAAAGGCTGATTCAAAACATTGGAAAAATGTGGCAACACTGCCACTGGGAGATCAGTGTTATAACTGAGCCATTTGTAGCACTCCTGACCCAGCAGTCCCCTTTGTCATGCCTTCGTGTGTCCAGCTCTTTGTTTACATCCAGGCACGTTGCTGCAGCACTTGAGCAGCTTCAGCAAAATTTTTAACGTATCAGCATATAACTACATTTTAATTAAGCTGATGGGATTGAGAGCAGCATTTGATGCTCAAGGCTGCATACGGCAATTGAGCTCTTACAAATTACCATCCCCAAATAATTATGAAAATAAGAACTGAAAGAGGCCTTGCTGTCCAGGTAACTCTGCAGTTGTACGTACTCCACCATGTTAAACAAATGCATGTTATTTTATTTTATGTCTATTCTGCTCAGTGCTTTCATGAGCTTTTGAAAGTTTAAAGATAAACAAGGGTCCCCTGAAATGACCCATCTACAGTAGATAAAAGAATAGGCAAGGGGAGCCCTTGCAGTGTTAGGCCAGTCAAATTGTCCATGGCTGCAAGAAACCTCTCCCTAAAGCAGGTTCACCCCCACTTACCCTCTTCACGTGTCACCTCACACCTCAGGCAACCTTAGTTCCCTTACTGTATGTTTTCATGAAGTCCAAGCCAGCTTTGTAAATCCGGGTACCAGTACAGGCACCAAGGCCTGGCCACTGCCAGGGGAGCAGATCCAACAGATGGCTGGTCTGGCCTGGTTCTGCCACCATCCCGGAAGGCCTTACCTTGCTTCTGGTACAGACAGAACTGGGCAGAAATGGCATCCAGCTCCAAACTCCTCACCTGGGACAAGAGAGGAGGCAAAGAGCCTGGATCTCTGGCTCGGTCACCTCTAGTGAAGTCAGGCTTAGGGATGGATGGGGCCTAGAGCCCGCACAGGCAACACAAACTAAGAAGCTGAAGGACATCATAGAAATTGGAGAGAGCAGTGTCACTGTTTGTGATGGCACAAAATGTGTCTCCTTTCTGTGCTTACTCTTTACATACATACATTATCTATCTATCTATCTATCTATCTGTACATGCACACACAAGCCAGGCAGCATTCCTCAGCTCTAGCTCAGTTCACCTTGTCACCCACGGCCAAGTCCTGTGAAAAGGCAGGTGACGAGTTCACAAGGATGCCCCCAGCAATGCACAACATCTCCCAAGTAAAGCCCAAGGAACAAAGCTGCACACTAGTCTCCAGGTTTGGGGTCTTTGTTTTGGAGGAGTTCCCTGGAACTGGAGATGGTCCATAATTCTAGCCAAGAGTTCCAATCAAAGCCTCACCAGCATCCCATCAAAAGCCTCATCTCATCACAATTCATCCATGTTTTGCTGGCTCCCAGAGTGCAATGACAGGACAGGGTGCTAGCATTATTTTAAACTCTAGGACACTGTTCTGAAGCTTGCCAAATTTACACTCCAGATTTTTAATTCAACTTGATGAGCACTGAGTCTTCATGGCAACTGTGCCTCATGGAATAGATGCTTGTGTTCAAAACAGGCTGCTGTGCCAGACTCACCTCCATTCTGTATCTCCCATGTACCAACTACATGATTACAGCTTAAACCTGCAAGCAAAAAGGAAGAGAAAGACAAGCTCCATCACCATGGCCCCCTCTCAGGAGCCCAATCCAGCTCTGTTTACAAGGAGTTTTGTACTCAGGCAATAAAAGGCACTTGATCTAGAGAGCAACAGTAAGGTTAATTTCCTTTTAAACAACACTGCCACTCAAAAGCTTCTGACTTGCAGTTAATACTATTTGGCCAGTAATAGGCATAGGTCCCCCCAGTACATATGCAGACCTTCCAACTCCTAGACCTTAAAGAGATTCTTATAAAAATATAGATACCATCATATTGCTTTAGAGATTGGAAAACTCAGGCTTGAGAAAAGTATCAGATAAATCACCCAGAATCCCACAAAACCAGAGCCAGAATCACACCTACAGCTCTCAATTTTCTAATGTCCAACTGTCTGCATATTTTTCAGTCTGGTTCTGCTGGAAAATTATGTTGTGACAAGAATCAAAACACTTTTTATCTTTATCACTTTTGGCTTACAAACTATGAGATCACGTTTGTCAGATGTAAAACTACAAGTAATGCATGCAAATTTAAAGTTTTCTCAAAGCAGAATGGAAACGTTTTAGTCTGAAATGGTAAGGATGGGGTGGGCTTACTTTAAAAAAGTGCTTTTTGTTCAGTTTAAGGACACATTCAACTTGACAATGGATCTTTCAAGTTTGACTGCTGATCCTCACCCCGTATCCAGGATGAACATTTATTTTTATTGCGCCTTTTCCTTACAGGGCACTAAAGATTGCTAATAACTGAATTCCAGTCACAAAGCACACTTGTACAGGTAAGTCCAGTAGCTAAGCTGCTGACTGCATTTTCTGAAGTCCTTAAAAAACACCAACCCATAATTAACCTAAAATAGCAGCCAAAAAGAATAGTTCAATCTGTAACGCACTCATGTAGTTACGTTAATGATAACTTCCCAGAGTGACAGGGACAGTGCAGGATGTACAGTACCCTAGAAATGGGTTGGGTGCAATACATCTGTAGGGCAGAAGTGTGTTCTTACCACAGGTATTCTTACCACAGGTGCCTTAAGCACAAAGCTGCAGCAGGCTTGGTGCTCTTTGATGACTCTCTCAGCACCATCGTGTTTGAAATTTTGGGTTGGAGCCGTGCTTATTCATCCATAATGACAAAGTCAGACTGATCTCTGTTATTCTATCCTGAGCCCAGCTTAACTTCATTAACTATCAGAACAAGGTCATGCTCTGTTAAGTTTGTACTTTCACATCCCTTAGTAACTTTGAATCATCCTCGCTGTCAATGCACTGACATTTATGGTCTTCTACTATCATTCCTTTGTTTATGTTCAAAGTTCATTCACTGCCTTCTTCCATTAGGGCTCTGTAACACATTCTCTGCCCTAATACCTCTTGTTACCTTTCTCTTGCTTGACCCATCAAAAGTTTCTATCTGTCACCAAAGAGGTAGTTTCCATGGAAACTCTGAAGAACAGGCTAAGTTAACGAGGCATAAAATGAAGACAGTGTCCTCAAGCTCACCCATTTTGAAAATCTAGGTCAGCAATGTTTGCTTAAAGCATTCCACTCTTCTAAAACCATGTTCACTTGACTGTTAAGGATGTAATAAAAAGAGAAGCTCTAGTATATCCCAAACTTAGCATGTTTAATATAATACTGGATGTTCATGTAAATAAACTATTTTTACAAATTCTCCCAGCTTGTTTTCCCTTTCAATTTCCGTGGATAACCCACAGGTATTTAGTTTTATCATTCAGTTACTTATCTTCACCAAACATTTACTCTGGCCATCATAATCTGACTTTCAGGTAGTGTTCAAGCAACCTGCTGTGATCTCACTGAGGGCAGGAGGTATTGGCTGTGTCATCCCTTTTAATCTCATTTAGAGGATCTACAGGAATGAAAGAACAGTCTACATGAAAGCCCAATTCAGTCTCAACCTGTACAACACACAGGCGGAAGCCCAGGAGTGAAACCAATGCTGAAATTCTGAATTTGAGTTTCCTTACAGTTGATGTTGTCTGATCTCATCCACCAGTTCCAAGTACCAAAAGCTGATCTGTTGAAATGTAATGGACTATGCTCCAGTGAATGATTTATTGAATTCAAGGGGTTTCCTTAGCTAGAATCACAGTTTCTCTCAAGAGAAGAAACAGTCATACCAAGTGTTAGTGCTAAAATATGCTGTCAAGTACATAACGTTGTGGAAGGCTGCCTCAAAAAAAGCTGCTGGGGAGGGAAATAACACTGATGAGTTGCTCGTTATTTCCTCTACTAATTGAAAGCAGATGTAGTCAGCTGCAGTCAAATACCTTTTGAGATGCAACTATATCGCCGAAGATACCCAAGTTTTCGGGCATGTCTCAATCTGATCTCCACTATTTCTCTCTAATTTATACTGACTGAGGGCCTTCAGTTCTTTGGGTAGCTGAGTGATGACCTGCTCCCATTAAAAGGTAAGGTCCTGTGAAACACAGAGCTTTTTTTCCTGTTTTTTTCTGTTCACAGTGGATGGTGATGGGATTTCAGCTGCTGATGACAAGCAAGAAACAAAGGTTAAGAAAATACCTATAACATCATGGCTTCCTGAGAAAACAAGGTGCACATGATGACAGCTTACAAAAACAATCTGCTGTCCTAGGAAAACCTACTGCAATCCACCCTACGTTACTTATGTTATCAAATATCAAATCTGAAGTAAATCAGGCCTTTTTCTGGCCAATTCCCTTTTCTCTGCCTAAACCCCTATGTAATGTGTTGATTTAGAAATTATGTACGGCCAGGACAGTTTGAACAACTTATCTGAAGCAGAACGGCAGTCCCCGAAAACACTTTGGTGTAATCCAATTACACTAATTAAAATAATTATTTCCACTTAGTTTGCTACTGAACTGCTTGGTTGGCACATCAGTGCATACAAAGGTCAGGTGCAGCCTCTCCAGACTCTAGGGAGGACATAAAAAAGTAGTGTAGCAGGATGCAAGTCTCTAGATGTTGTTTGTGGTTTGGTTCTGCTCAAGTATGTTAGTTAACAACAGGCAGGTGGAGAGCCTCCAACTTGTTTCATCTTGCCTACACACATCATGCTTTCCCCCCTCAGCTCTTACTCCGCTCCTCTGTTGTACTGCAAAACTGAATTCCCAGCCTAGAAAGTTTTCTCCAGTGGTAAGTTTTGAAAGAAGATGTGCTAAAAACTTAAAATGTTTCTGCAAATGGGTACTTCGTGGCACTGGTTCTAGAATAAGAATCATAAGGTAGACAGATTGCCCTCCAAATCTGCAATTGAAGCATCTGCTACTTGTGCCTACATCTTTTGCAGAATTTCTGGAGGAAAAAGTGATCCATTTTAGAAAAGAAACAAATAGAGACATAACTGTCAAGCTTATTTTCTATTTTTTTCAGTGAGCTTAAAGGAAAGTTTCCTTCAACTCAGTCTATGTTGTCAGTATAGCTTTGTCTCCAGCACTTAACAATTTTCCAGCATGCCTGTCTGCTGCCAAATCCTTCTCTTGACATAACCACAGAATAAGAAATTCTTTGCTTCCCTCATTTGCTTCCCTCATCCAACAAGCCACAGTGGCTTTCTCAACTACTGCCTTCTATGAAGAAGCACAGAAAGTAGTCCTCAGTCATGGCCACTGAACAACCATATGAAAGAGCCTGATTTCATTTTTTACTTGTTATCAGCACAGTAGACCTCTGATATTACCTTGAATAATGCATCTAACTGGTTACCTCAGCAAGCTCCTGGGTCTTTCAAAGTGCCACCATTCCTCTCCCCCACACAAGACAGCAAGCCATTCTTCCCCTCTGCTAACCCAGGACCAGGGGATTGCTGCCTCATCATCTGCATTTGGCTAGAACAGATGCAAAAAACCCAGAAAGATTTGGAGCTGCCAAACCGACAGTAACTTTGGTATAGCAGATGCCGCTGTAAAGGAACCTTGTGGCTACAAAAACTGGGACACTTGTGTTTTTCTCATATGACCTCATGTTGTCACTCAGTATCTGATCTGTTTCAAAAGGACAAGGCCACAATGAGCATGCTGTCAGTATTTCCCTGTGCCTTGGACTTCTATGTCCTATGGACATCTGAGCCTTTTTACTGCAGTCCTGAGATAACACTGACTGTGCTCATCAGGAGGCATATGAGGTTATCTGTCAGTGTGTCTTCATTCACAACATATATGCACAAACTTCCAGGTGAAAACCAGGTCAGTTTGGATTAGCCTTTGTTTTAATTCTGGGGTGAAGTTAAAGAAGTTACAAGCAAAACAAAGTAATACAGTCATCAGCCAGCTCTCAGATTATGACAATGATGGGGAGAAAAAAAATTTGCCTGTTCAGTAGATCGATAGATCTATTGATCTATCTGGGGAGAACATAAATAATGGAACATATGCCAAGCACATGTGGATAGAAGGGATAGAGTAATCCATCTCCAAATGGCACCTGCTGATTTGTTGAATATATAAAATATGCCCTTGCAGTCTATTGATTTTCGTGGAATTGGATCAAAGCACTGATCTCTTAGCACTGGCAGTGGTCTGCCCAGGACCTAAAAGACCAAAATATATGACAAATCCCAGCTAAGAATCTTTTAGGTTCCATCGCTTCTGTCATTCTCATTCAGAGGGTTTTTGGTGCATTCATTTATGTTTCTCCAGAACCTCTGAGTCATCTTTAATCAAGACTTATGTGTTGATGTCAAACTGAATTCTGTCATTCAGATGTCCCACTTCTATCCCAGGAATGCAGATAGATTAGATTTTGCCTTATCCCAGGAAGACTGTGAGATGTTAATCCGTTCTCCTGTTATATCTTGGCTGAGCTCCTCACGCTCTTTGCTGACAGCTTTAACAAGCAGGGCCATGAATTTATTGCAGCCTAATTCTAATTTATCTGCAAAAGATGCCACCTGAGACTAAACATTCATGTATCATTTTGGCTGACTTTAGAACCCATCAACACTCTCCCTAGGAAAGTGGTGTATTGATATTAACATTTCCTCTGTTAATGCTTATTACCATTCACTGATCCTCTGCAATGGCAAACATTGCTCCAGGCTCATCCTTTCCCTTTGCTCCTGGTGGACAGATTTAGTGATCTGAGTGAGGGCAGAGAGCATACTAATTAAATTCAGATATTGAATCTAAATCAGGAGGTGCTGCAAACTCCAGGGAAGGCAGGGAAAACACAATTCAAAAGGAATTCATAGACCCTGGGACTAGAAGGAAAAATCTGTCAGAATGCAAACAGAAATGTTTGGGAAAAGAGAAGTAACATGAAAGATACTTTCACAACAGAATCACTGCAAAATTTTGATGTTAAATGGATTGTAGAAAATAAATCAGATCAAAGCTTGAAGTAAAATATGGCATTAATGAAAATAACACATGATTAGAGAAGTTTCCTTCATCAGAGGCAGAACACATTTCTATATTTAATTTACTCCCAGGTTGTTACAGGCCACAACTGCATCCAAAAAAAGCCAAAGGGTTAGAGGAAAACCAAAAGTGATTTATAAGGATAGATCTTAAGGACTAAATGTGAGCGGCACAGCCAGATGGATGGGGAGGAGTAGAAAGGTTGGCAAGAACCTGCTAGGAAAACTACCATGGAAGGGAGGAATTTGCAAAAGCTCAGGGGGCTCAGCTAGGAAAAAAATTGAGTCAAGCTTTGAAATAAAGGAGAGTCCAGGGTTACTGTCTAGAAAATGGTGAAGTCTAGAGATCTATTCACCTGAAATACATTCTCCAGGAAAGTAAATCTGATGGCTGACGTAAGTTGGGAATGAGCTAAAGGGCAATAGAAAGAAAACATTATTTTTTGTGCATAAAATAGCTACATTTTAAAGCACCAAGGGTTAAATCCTCAGCTGGACTAGACCACTGCAGCTTCACCAAAGTCTGTCAGTTTACACCAACCAAGGTCTGGCGTACCTATCATAATTCACATGCTGGATTGCAAAGTGTAACTAACCCTGCCTCCACCCAGCAGAGTTCCCTTGCCCTTTATATTTGTTACTCAATACAGGCTTTAGGAAAACAGGGTTGAAAGTACCTTTTGGATTGTCTGATCCTGTCTTTTGCTGGTACAGTGAACCATAATCACTCCAGCTGACAAACTGTAAAATGACCATGGTTGCTTGGTCCCACCACTCTTTGTAAAAAAGCCCCCTGTATAACTTGTCAGAAAACCTAACTTTACATCTAAAAAAACAAAATCCATTTCAAAATCCTCCCTCTTTCTTTGTTAACAATGTTCTTCTCTTACCCTGGTGTTTAACTATCTATAGTGAAAGAGGGGTAAATGCCCCCTCTAATTACAACTGATAAATTAAAGGAATGGTGACTTTTGCTAGAGAACTAAAGATGTTACTATATGGCTTCTTTGGGATCATTTCCATAGGTGATGCTTTGAACTAGACCACACTCACATGGCCCCAGAAGGGCCAGGATTGCCAGGATCTGTCATGACAATATTTTGTTTACTTTTTTCAGAAAGTCAACAATATTGAGTGGCTGGAAATACCAGACTTAAACCCTAATCCAGATGAAGACAACATCAGTTCTGCCACTGGTGGTGATTCTCTTGCATCTGCACACCTCAGATACTTGTGACATCTGCCACTGGTCCTCTGCACCAAAACTTCTCCCCTATCCAAAGTTCACACCAGCAAAGAGCTCTTGTCCCTCCCCATTCCAGCCTTCCCACATACTTTCTGAAGGCAAAATTGAATGACCTTTCACCAGGCCAGAGCACCATCCTCCACATTCAGTGGTGCCTAACTTGCCCTAGGTCATCATCAATAGGTTTTTCACAGGATTAATGATTTTGGGAAGCTCTGAAAAGCATTAGCACAGAGCAATGCAGAACTGAGGCCATGCCAGGGGGAGGTGGAAGCCTCACAAGACTGGCCTGACCACAGTTGTCCCAGAAAAAGGGCATTCACCCCATCCCAGACATGGGGGGTGGTAGAAAAAAAAAAAAAAATCAGGCCATGGCTTATAAAAGGTAGTAGAAATTTATTAGAAGCAATGTTCCTTACATGCAAGGAATTGCACAGACCAGCAATAACCTTTATATAGCATAGCAGAAGTTGACTGGGGAGCAAATTCACTCTGGTGCTGCACTCTACAGTGAATGAGGAAATAAAAAGGCCTATCGAAAACCATTTTCCCTGGCAAGTATCTTCAATGACCCAGTTTCAATGAGATTATCAAAACAGGTATTTCACAAGATACTAGAAATCAAACCGATTTATGGGCAGTGACAGTAAATCATAATTTGATACACGTGGAAAAGCAACCAAGCTTCCAAACAAACCCTTCAACTTCGAGGCAGAAGTCGCTAACTTAACACTAAGCAGAGGCTACGGAGGCCTGAGCTTATATTTATGCTCAGAAATCAACCTTTTTTGAAAGTTCTGTGTTTGTTTTCTTTTGTAGGACAACTTTCTGCTCTTCTCAAGTCCTAAGCAGCATCACACACTTTCTTCTGCACAGGCTTCTCCTTTCCCCTGCCTTCTGAAAGGGCAAATCATCATGAAGAATGGAGTTCAGGCTTTGTTGTTCCTGTCCAACAGCTGTCAACAGGAGAAGGCAAACAGAAGAAGGTTTCTGTGTTATGAGATGTAGATTAGAGAGGAAACCCAGCATCCTTTATCAGGTCATGCAAGTTAAAGAGGAAGGAACTGGCTCTTGATGCTTCACATGCTGCATGTCTATGAATACCTTGGAAATATTAACTAATCCTCGTGAAACCCCTGGGACAAGTTAATATAAACCATTTATATGTAGGCAAACAAACAGCAAGAACGTCCAGAACCTGCCTGGGCACTTTGTCAGCGCCTCAGGAACTGGAGTAGGTCAGTCAAACATCTTCCAACTTTCTCTAGTCCATTTGGCTTCAGTGTCATCAGAAAACATGACCAATATCATATTAAAGGTCCAAGCATGGCCCAACCCTCTCAGACAAGCTGGGACATAACATTTCATGGAAATCTGTGCTGGGATTATGGGATGAGAGCAGTTTAAAGGGTTGGGAGGAAACACTAAGAGAAATGCAGGCCATTTCAGCTCAACTTTGGAAATTTTGGGTTTTTTCCAGGTGTGACTCAGTAAAATTTGCGTACACAGCATTTATATCCATACAGACATCAAAGAAATTCTTCGTTTAGAGAATTCTCACCACTAAGACTGACAACATAAAAGGCATTTTCCCATGAAAGGCATACCCTCCTTGTGTGTCTAATCCAGAAATTTAATACAGCACTTCAATAACTAAATTTACACCCTTATGTTCTGTCTCCTCACTTTATTTAATTTCCCTGATTACTAAGGAATGAATTCCATTCTTTATTTAAACTGGTAAGCACAGAGAAATGGCTTTTTTTCTTCCTTTTTGACAGAAAAAGCTTTCATTGGCAATAAGAACCTGGCCAGTTTTATCTGACTTTCCTGCCTGAACTATGAAACAGAGAGAAAGCAGCAAGAGTAGAAGTTTAGCCTCTGATCCTACAAAATCCGGTGGCTCGGAGTGAAGTGGGGCAGCTGTGACACAGTTTAGCACAGTAGAACTAAGGGAGTCCTCATCTACCTGAGATGAAATAAAAAATTTGGTCTACGCTTGACAGCTGACAATTCAAATACTTTAAAAGAAATTACCTTAGCAAGAGAAATGATTGCTCAAAGGAAGCGAGGCACATGTAGCAATTGGATACGGGGATGGAATCCAGGATTCCCATGGTCTGTTCCCAGCCTTGCCACTGGCCTCCTGTGAAACTAGGAGGCAATTACTCAACAGCTTTTCCTTCAGTTTATTCTTCTTTATAGGATGTTATAGGACTTAAACGCAGGACTTCACAGAGGATGTGTTCCTACAATTCATTATGTGGGCTGCAATGCACCAGCTTGTGCTTTGACATCATGGGCTGAATAGTGCCTGAATTGCTCCATGCCTTGGGTTTCCACTGACATAAAGAAAATATTCACGTGCTTTGAGATCTTGGATGGAAAAGAAATGCAAACACAAAAGTGCTACTCTTCTATTGAGAGGAAGAGACAGTTAAATTCTACCCTTTTGCTTCCCTACTCTATTGGGATTGGCATGAAAACATAAAGATGACAGGCTGGGCCCCATTCTATTAAGATTTAAATTTAGTAAGGAACTGGAAAATTACTGGGAGCCTTATGTCTAACCTCTGCCTCAGAAGCAAATATGCATAATTCTTGTTCCATAGCTAAATTTGAGTGAATTACCAAATGCTGGACCAATAAAAGAACTGTCCAACACAAACCTTATCTGCCTGAGATGCACATATCTGCTTACAATATCCTTTGTTAGTTAAACAAAACAGAATCATTGTTGCTAAGAAGTTAATATTGTTTAATATTCACTGGCTTACACACAGAACACTTTTCTGAGTTCCCCCAAACACATTCCTTTTCTGTTCGCTTCATTTCTTCCCCTCTTTCTTTTCCTTTTGTACTGACTTGGCTAAGGCTGATGTTTTCTTTAGGTGAACTTGTTCATAAGGTGATATGAACTTTGAGGCAGGCAAACATTTCAGCTGATACAGTGAAGGGTAAATAGCTGTTCAGATCAGAGCAAACAATTCATTTGAAGAGCAAAATATAACTGAAGTAATTCCCCAAGCACTGAGCAGGAGCCTACTTGCTCTACCTCCTACCAGCTCACTCTTTTCTTGCTTGTAACCTTTTAAACCTGTGTTGCCAGTGCCCAAAATTCCTTCATCCAAACAGTGAGTTATGGAAAATAAAACCAACCACAGTGGTCCCATGCCCCTGCAAATGAATAAACACCCTTCAATGCTTTCTCTGATGTGTTTTTTAATTTAATCGTCTTTTCTAGTGCTGTGACAGTACATGACACAAACATCCACATGGAAATGAAAATAAAAAGAAACACTTCATTACCAGAGCCAAGATGCCAGATGTAAAACACATACCTGGCAGAAGGACATCACTCCATAGCAGCTGCTAACATCCCTCTGTTGACAGCAAAGCTACACTTGGTACTGATCTGCTAAAATCATCCCATCCTTTCCCTACATTTTCCATGTCCTGCAGCATTATAAGGACCACCATTAAAAACACACTTCTGTCAGGGTAATTTCACCTGCCTTGTAGGTGTCTGCCAACAGAACTGTGCCCACCTGAGAGGTTACTATGCCACAGCTCTGACTGATGCTGTGTGAACCAGCTGTCCAGAGCTGCCTGGTTTGTGAGCTCTGAGAGCCCTCCAGGGTCCTTGGCCACAGCTATCTTGCAGAAAGCTGTGCAGGGGAAATGAGGGCACAGCAAACTCCTTGCCACTGTAACCAGACATCCTGAGCATCTCCCCACGAGGCTGCAGCTTGCAGTGTGGGCAGGCACAGATATGCTGGGGGGATGTAGGCGAGACATACTTATAAAACCCAAGAAGAGATATGCTGTCACAGAAAAAGCACTGATAAGAGCCACTTTTTACAGCACGTGCTTCCCCACCAGAGGTTAACATCTCAAATACTTGGCTTTCACTGTCCAGTTTTTCTAGGGACTGATGAAAAACATTTTTGAGAGTCTGAAAAATGAAGCCTTTCATTTTACATACAAAACAGGCAGAGAATTGGAGGCAGTGGTGGAAGCTGCATGATCTATAGAGGTCCATGTCAGACCTTTAATTGGTGTTATTCCACAGACTGGCAGTGAGCAACCCCTTAAGCCATGAGCAGTCCTCATAACTAGACCAAAAGCAAACTCCTTTCCAGCAAGCACAAGGGGACTGGATCCAACTAAAACTCGTGGCCCATGCACACATTCACGCTGAATTTCTCCTGGCACCACTTAGGCCTCATTATGAGGATAATATTCAGATCTCAATGTGTATCACAGCCAAGCGGGGACAGGTGAAATGAGCTGTCTCTGCACTGAATGCATTTGACACCACTTGATAACTCTTCAAGGCAGAGAGGTACAAGATATGCCCCAGCATTGCAGAAATGACTGGCAGAACTAAAATATGATAATGAAATGTGTTGACTGAGTTTGTCTTGCAGAGAAACTTTAAAGTCTGGCTGTTAGGGGCTCCTGAAATAGCATTTCCCAAAGGCTTACAAAAAGCTACAATGAAGTAGTCAGTGAAGATGCATTGTTGCCCCATCCTGGGCAGAATTAGACTATTTCATCACATGTCATCAACCACTAAAGGAAGAAAGCACATGACTCATCATGGCTGAGATGGTAGGGATCTGTGGCTTCAGAGCATGAGGAATTGCTCTGCTTCACACCTCTGTCCACTGGGAAATCACACATGGCTCTGACATACAGCACAAACCATTTGTAACACTCCCATATTATCCTCAAGTCTGGGGTTTTTTTAAAGTGTATCTCACAGAATCTCAATTCAAATGTGAATTTAAGAGCTAGATGGAAGAACATGTTCCTTTTCAGATCAAGGAAGATCACCCAATAAAATCAGATTAAATGAAACATTAAATGACACCAAGATCAAAGAGTTTCTCATCTCAGAAATGCCTCCCTGCTCTACGGTTAGATACAATCACAGCAGAACATAACTAAAGAGATTTAAAGCATCCATAAAAGAAAATGAAAGAAAGAAAGAAAGAAAGAAAGAATATAGAACAGTGCCCTAGATCTAAATTGCAGGACTATTCCCTTCTGCCTTCAAAACATTGTATAATCTACTTTCTGGATCAATTGGGGTATCATTTTTATGCTGCAGAGCACGAGCATTCTCTGGAACCAGAAACAGAGATAAACCTCCCACTTGCTGATCCAAAACATAACCTTTCAGCAGCTTGCACAGCCCCGAGCACAGGGGATTATCCAAATACACATTATATGCACATACCTAAACTCTTACATGGCCCACACAACCCACCCCCACAAGGGGCACAAAGGGAGTGCAGGTGACATGCGACAAACAGGACTCATCACATCACTGGCACTTGGGATAGAGGGAATGGCCAGGCAGGAGCAGAGAAGAGGCTTCTCAGTCCCAGTCCACAGCAGCGTGTACTTCCATGAACCCATCACAAACCCAGACCAGGAGTCTTCCTGCACAAATCCCTCTCTCCCTTACTTCACCTGAGTGTTCTCTCCCACTCTCTGAGAACCTCCTTCAGGCTCACCTGCCATGGACCCTTCCTTGCACCAGTCCAGCTCCCCAACAACTCCCATGACTTTCCCCTTTCCTCCAGCTCAGTTACACAAGCTACTACCTACCTGCTATTTTAGATTATACATAGCAACATGATGATGAAAACAGAAACAGCAAGTTTGGGTTAATTTCCCTCCCTTCTCTCTTTGTTTGGTTCTCTGGAACTACTTCATCCCAAACATTTGTAAATAGTGCTTGGAGTTACATTCCAACTTCCAGCAGTAAACATTAAACTAGCTAATATATATATAGAAGGATGCCTGTTCTTCCAGTGTATCCAGGCAACCTTGCAATACAAAGTTAAAGCACAGCTATTTGTTCAAAAAGTGTTTTCACAGCTATTTCCTCCTCCCCGCCCCCCCCGGACATTTTCCACTAGGCACTGCTTGTATTTATCATCTGGAGATTCTGTTCCCTTTTTCCTTTTCAAAAACTTTATAACAGCTTGTTTTAAGAGCAGCAAAGCATGGACATGTAGGTTATAATAAAGTTTGATTTAGTTTGTGACAAATGAAAGAAAGATAGCAAAATTTCATAAGAACACTTCAATAAAACTCCTTTGTCACATGCTGTGGTAACTCTGGAAAGAAGATAATCTCCAAATACTGAGGAAACCAGAATGCTGTAAGGAAGGAAGAAAACCACATTTACACAAACTCTAAAGCAAGCTGAAAATGTGATTTACTATATCGTACCTAACACTAGTTGAAGGTTTCAGAATAAAACAAGTTTCCTCAGAGAGCAAAGGTCAGGTTGAACTAAACTTTTTTCTAAAGGAAGAATATAAATTTTTATTAAATTTTCCAATTGAGAGCTCTTTGGAGTAAAAAACCAGCATTCTCAATAGGAGGTGTTTTTCATTTCAAAATGTCAATTCAAAATGAAAAGTGTTACTTTGACACATTGGACACCTTTATTTTGGTGGACAATGTTGACATTTTATGTTGTTTCTAATTTGAAAATGTCTTCAGAATATTTTTCTACTATATCACTCAAAATTTCAACTTTTGCTTCCTATTCTAATGAGAAACAATTTTTCCTGCTTATTAAAGTTTTCTTCTGGGCTAAAAAAGTCTGCTGAACATTCCCTGCTTTCAGTGCCATTCTTTTCTCATGAAGGGCTACAGTACATGGTTGACTTTTTAAAATCAGAATAACAGTCAATTAAATACTGCACATTTTTAAAAAAATTGAAAACATTTATTGTTTTCAGCCTTTAGGGTGAATGGAGAGGAAGAATAGAGAAAATTCTCTGAAGATGCAACCATATATTTTGGCAATAGCATTCTCGTGCCATCTTTTGCACAGCTACCTCAGTGTTTTCCAGCTATCTTCACGTGCCCAACAAACTTAACGGTGGGTGACACTAAAGTTACGAAATCAACTCTTACTTCCTTTAGAGAAGCAAACCCCACTTCCTAAATAATAGTTTTTGCCTTTACAGAATCTGCAGATCTGGGGTCATGTAGATGAGCTGGGAAAACTAGCCTGACACAAGGAAGAGCTGGAAATTAATGCGCTACATTTATGAAGTACAGCGCAGTTCACACATCTCAAGCGTTTAGAATGAACTTCCACTGCCTTTTCCAGGCAACTCAGCTTCCAGGAAAGTGCCTTTTCCAAAGTGCTTTGTTCCTCAATTTACCAAAAAGGAAGCAATGGGCACGAGGGCAGATGCTGATTTAGTAAGCACAGACTCCTATTGGGCAAGTGGCTGTTCCTGAAGTTGTTTATGCTGAGAGATGACTTTGAGAAGCTGAGGTCAGCAAGGGAATATAGTTTATTATTTGGCCTCAGAGTTGCTGTGTAATTTGTCTTCCAAGTCTTGGTGTTCAGAGGAAACTTCAGTCACAGTTTTTCCTCACCTTAGTGCTAAACCTTGTTTCGTTTTGGTTTTTTTTTTCTTGAGCAGATGAAGGTCTTGGATCGTTACTGACTGCTTGAGCCCATAGAATGTTGTCTAAGAACAAAGGTATCAGGTAAGGCCCACCACAAATTTCTTCTCATTTTGAAGAATTCCTTAATTCCAGCAGCTCCTCGAAAGGATATGCTGGATCCCACTAAAATTGATGGGCCTGATTGATGGGAATAAAATCTCTTGGAGTGATTTTCACTTGCCTTTGGCATCCCATAAAACTTAACCCCTAGGTCTTTGATGCTACATTATAACTATCTCTCCCAATGGTAACACAAGGAGGACATCAGTAATTTCTTAAGTTCAGTTGTAAAGTACTTGAACAAATAAAGTACATGGCAAATAAAACAGCTAATAAAGATCAAGAAAGATGCTGTTAAAACATATCAGTCTTCCAGGCTCTGATTACAGCAGTGACAAAATCCTAAAAAAGCAGTAAGAACAACCATAATTGTGTAGATCCCATTTTCTGGGTATTTATCAACTAAAAAGAAAAAAGAATATAATCCAAATAAAGCAAAACACTTCTATCAAGTTACCAAAAGTCTCTGAAAGATGTCAAATGTCTGTTAAGGCACTGCAACATATTTCTTGTTTCATTGGTCCCATACATCAAGGCAAGCAGTGGTTAAAAGGAACAATATCTCATGGTTATAAAATACAGGACTCAGGCAGAAAGTCAACAGTCCTGCTCAGGCTTCCGGTGCAACAGAACTTTCTCTTTGTTTTGATTTCTCTTTTTTTTTTTTTTCCTTCTCCTTTTGAACAAAAAAAGTCATACTGTAAAAACCAGCCAGAATGGAAGGGAAGCAGTTCAAAAGGTGTTTTTAAATACTTTTCCATCTCAGCTGGACAACAATTCATAGCGTTACTTGCAGCAACAAGTCTGGGTGAGTAGAGACTGCCCTGTGTACTCCCAGGCACAGCAGGGTGACAAGGAGTATTGGTTTTGCTGGTGATGAGCTTTTGTCTTGATGGTATGATCACTGAAACGCCTGCCACCTTTCTTCTAAGGTAGGGCAGTTGCCCAAGCTTTGGGCACAGATAAATATCACCTCCCTTAAGCTCTGTGTAAATAAATGTCTTGGCAGGAGCTCACATTTCTGGATTACCTCTGCACATAAATATGACTTCATTTCCTTAAAAGCAAAAAGCAGCTAGATGGGGGTAGGAGCTTGTTTGGTGATTAACTCTGCCTTTTTCTCCCCTCTTATCTCCCCAAAGTTGGGTATAAACAGAAAAATAATTCAGACACAAGCCAAGACAATAGCGTGAAGGTGCAAACTTTTCCAAAGGAAAATGGACATTCAGCACCAAAGGTGGTTCTGTGTGCGACAGGACAGATGCTCTTCCAGTTATCTGAACTCAGCCAGTGTTACTGTCCTACACCTCAGGAGTTATCCTGCCTCATCCAGGTGGGCAAGGGAGGGCAGAGCCACCCTCCATAGGCTGTGGGTGTCATTCCTCCCTTCCCTGCAGACAGGCACTTCAGCATGCAGCAGTGGTACCAGATATTGCTCTGGAGCTAAGTGTCTCCCCACTGTCCAACACCCCTGTCCACAGACAGCGTGGGCTGGTCTCTGAAAATAGGATCTGGTCCTCAAGCAAGGGTTTCTCCCAAAGCCTTGTGAAATAATGAATGACCTTCAATTATTTTGGGCAATACTTACTGCAAAAGGCCAACTAGAAATGAAATCCTAGGCATAGAAAAGCCCGGTGTTTAGCAAGAGTGAAAGTGTGGGAAAGATGATCTAGTTTTTAGCAAGGGGTGTGACTCCTTCCCCACTCTGATTTTACAGCTGCTGTTGATAGATGCTCCAAGGAAGGTGTCAGCTTTGTAGGTGCACAGAGAAACCATGAAAAAACAACTGCTATGATTGTAGGATGTTGGTGTTGTGCTGTGCAGCCCTTCAGAAGGACCTTGACAGGTCGGAGAGATTGGCAGAGGGGAACTTGCTGACGTTCAACAAAGGTGCATGCAGATCCTGCACCTGGGAAAGAAAACCCACAGGCACCAGCACAGGCTGGGGCCGACCTGCTGGGAAACAGCTCTGGGAAGAAGGACCTGGGGCTTCTGGTGGACACAAAGCTGTCCATGAGCCAGCAGTGCCCTGGGGGTCTGGAAGGGCAGTGGGATCCTGGAAGAGCATTGGTAGCAGGTTGAGGGAGGTGATCCTGCCCCTTTGCTCAGTCCTGGTGAGGCCACAACTAGAGTGTCCAGTTCTGGACTCCTCAGGACAAGAGAGACATGAAGCTCCTGGAGTGAGTCAAATGGAAGGTGGTGACAAAGATGATGAGGGGACAAGAGCAAATCTCTTATGAGGAAAGGCTGAGGGATCTGAGCCTGTTCAGCCTGGAGAAGAGATGACTGAGAGGGGACCTCACAAATGTCTGCCAGTGTCTGCAGGGAGCGTGTCAAGAGGATGGACCAGGCTCTGCTCCATCGTTCCAAGCGAGGACAAGAGGCAGAAACTGAGAACAGGAAGTCCCACCTGAACATGAGCAGGAACTTCTTTAATGTGGGATTACCATGCACTGGAACAGATTTCCCAGAGGGGTTGTAGAGTCTCCTTCACTGGAGATATTCCAGAACTGTCTGGACACAATCCTGTGCCATGTGCTCTGTGATGGCCTTGCTTGAGCAGGGAGGTGGGTCCAGATGACGTACTGCAGTCCCTTCTAAACTTATCCATTCTGTGAAACCAAAGCCCTCCAGCTTCAGTCAAAAGTAAAATTCACAGATCTCTTGTAATCTGAGATGAATCCAAGGGGCAGACACTTTAAACCGATGGACTAGAGTTGCAGTGTGATTTAGACACTACCACGTCAATTTATATCATGTAAGGGACCCACAATTTAAAATATCCATATTTTAAAGCTGCAAATTTTAGCTAGATTAGGCTGGCCTTAATCACAAAAACGATCTCTTTAGGGAATGGCTGTCACTCAAGAGAATACAGAGCACAGCCATTGTTAGCAGGAGAATAGAGGTGAAATTCCTGGCCAGGCCCTGTGGAAGGACTGTGAGGTCAGAAGTGAGAAAGAAGTGTCCTTGCAAGCTCTGCCAGGACTTCAATAGGTTGCGGAGCTACTTTTCCTCTGGATGGGATAGCTCTTTCAAAATACATACTTAGAAGATGGAATAAAACTTGGAGGGGAAGCAAGAGATATTTAGAAAATTGAAAATCAGACTGGACACTTTCATTGCACACTCAGCCAGCAATCTGGAACTGACTTATATGCTAGGAAAAGGCAATTGCTGTCATCAGCAATCATTATATGTCTCAACTGCCCCAAACCACCACATAATTGCACATTCCTTCCTCCCTTTCACATCTCAAGTAGCCCTAGCAGGTGCACTCCCACCCTGCTTTCCCCATGTGAGATAACAATGATTCCCCCAACAGCAGTTCCTCCCTTTCCACCAAATCTTCTCTCCAGGATTCTCAGGTGTCCATAATATACACTGCCAATGGTGACTTAAGCCTTTTCTACCCTCTTCCATTAAAAAATGAGCAGGATCTAGCCATGTGGTTTGAGAGAGACAAGGCCAATGTGCAAGACAGATAGACAGACCTTGCCAACTGCAGAGCAGTCTGGACTGAGGAGTGAGATTCATCCAAGGCACAACTTCACTGCCTTCATCTGGATTATGCAAAGAATAGATTTGTCCTGGAGGCCAAATTGATCCATCTGGATATAAACTGATAACAGTAATTAGAGCTGGTAAGAACTGCTGCAACTGCTGGCATCTCTGTTTGCTCGGTTCTTTGCTGCCCAGCAGTCTAGTTCAATTCATCACTGTATTAAATGGTGAAGCTTCTATTCTTAGCAACAGTTTATCCTGCCCAAAACATCATGTTTCAAGCCCGTGGCAAACCTGGAAAGAGTCTAGAAATAGGCAATGAAAATGTGAGACATTCTGACACACAAAGGCATGAAAGAAAGGCCAGCACAGTTCAAGGTGAAGACAAATCCCAGGGCACATGGGAGTGCTATACAGACTAGACAATAGCACAGGGAGAACTGGCAGTGTCGTGTACCCATGGGGGAAGCAAGAACAATCAAAGTCTTTTCTTATACCATAAGCATTTATCTGCAGTCAAAAATAAAATTATCTTCCTGTTCTCCAAAACCAACAGTTAGACACACAGAGAATAAATCAGAAATAAGCAATAGATGTCAGAAAATTTAGTGAGGGTTGTAACTTTGGGTACTTTAGACCCTATGAATAACAATTTGGTTTGTAAAGAAAATTCCACCTTTAGCCTGGCTGTACTGCTGTCACCTACAGGATTCCTTGTGTCCATCTCAGAAATTTGTGCTTTGGAGAAGGGATGCTCATCTTCTGGTCACTGGCCTGTCTCGTTTAGGACTTCCTGTGCTACACTCCTGTGCTTCATTGATTAGATGTAGAGGGAAGGTGGGTTCAGAAATTCAATAAAATGAAATCTGCAATTAGAGCATCTGAAAATTTAGGTGTGTTCTGACCTGGGGACTGATTGAAGCACAGTTTCACCAAAGTACTCAGTGATGCAAGGATGCCTACTGACTTTTATGGAGTTTGAAATAGTGTTTATGCTGGTGTTGTATAAATACACATGGTCCTACTCTCTAGCAAGAACAGAGGCCAAGGATCCTACTATTAATAGGAAGGTGCACCTATTCAGTTTCATTAATCTTGGATCAAGTTCATACCAAGGTCTTCAAAACCTCTTCAGCAGTTTAGGACCAGAGTTCATGAGGAACCCATCATCTCCTTATAACTAGGTATGAAAGACACTTTGAAGAGATACTTGGAATTTGTAGTAGGACTCAGCAGTTCTGTGCTGGTCACCCTGGGACTCCTTGCTCTGCTTAGCATAAAGAAGAGCACACAGATGACATCTGTCTGACTCATGTTGCACACACACTGCAGGAGTAAAACGCAGATGCTTGAAAATCTTGGCTTCTACTCTAACAGAATCACATCACCTGATGTGCTTCATTGGGTTTGCAATTTCTTTTTGGAGAAGGGCTGATAGGTCCCAAGGCCTTACACTTTTCCAATATTACACCTGTTAACAGCTGAAATTCAGCTTGCTGGGCTGAATTCAGAACGTATAAGCCACAAAACTCTCTTTTCCACTTCCTGCTGACCACTACAGAACCTGAAAGGCCACGCTTGGGTCTCTGCATCCATGGGCATGTGTGTGTGGGTGTGTGACCAATGCCCTCTAGAGGGAATCCATGGCCCAGCAAGAAGCTGGTTCTGAAGCCAGTGGTACCGGGTACTGTTGGCCACTCATCACTCCTGTTCTCAGCTAAAAACCTTACTGAGAAAGGTAGAATTCCATGAGGAAAAAAAAGTCAAAAGTGGATTTGGGTTTTTTAAAAAAGTAAAAACCTAGGAAGTGCCATTCATTGGAGGGTATTTGGCAGAGCTGACTGTATGGTGTACAAGTTTCTTGCACAAACACTGTAGTGAATATTGGAAGCAAAAAAAGATGAATTAGAAACTAATCCTCTCTTGATGAGGCCTTTGCAACAAAGGGCCAGTTTAAGAGCACAAGCTGCTGTAAGGTCCTTTTCTACCTACCAGCAGAGCATCTTTAAAGAAGCAGGTCCATCACTCATGGCTGTGTCTGCATTTGAGGGAGCATGTATCAGCTGGCCAGAGGTGTGCAAACACCGAGTGGCATTTACGTGAAGTCATTTCCATTACCAATGGACCCTTTCAGCCAGGCCCACTTGTAAAAAAGAGAGAGATGCTTTTGGTGTTGTTATCCTTTGGTCTCAGTCCATTGAATGGGCACAACATTGTTCTCTCCAGGTACTTCTGAACAGTAACTAAAGAGAAGGAGCCTCTACCTGATCTGGCCTTTCTGAAAGTGTCCACATAGGGAACTTCCTCTCCAAATGCAATCTTGGTCTAACCTTTCTATATATGACTTTGATCTGCAGACCCTGACATGAACACAGCTTTCATCAGGGAGCTGTCATTTTGGAGGAAAGACCCAATGGAATGACTATATTTATATCTCAAATATTTCGCAGAGCTGTTACATACAGTACAATCTATTCTTTTCCACTGCTTATGTATAAATAGTCTCCTCCTGATCTAGGGGTCAGCTGAGCTGTACCTCAGTGCCGCTCAGGACTCAGAAGCTCTGTGCTTGTACCCATCAACCGTGCTAAAGTACAAAAGTCTCTGCTGTCACACATGCTTTAAATCCTTACACCACAGATCCTCCTAGGAGCCTCCAAGGTTCCTTTAAAACCTAAAAAGCAGGTGCTTGCCCCAAAATCCCACCTATATAACCTCATATACCAAATACTTTGGAGTTGTAATCTTGAGTTAGGCCTGCCACAAAAAAACCTCCAACAAAATAAACCAGCTAAGGGGACAGTATGCAGAGCACTGAATGGCTTCTGTTCCTATTTCAGCCAGTAATTTGGTGACCAAGAGCATATTTCAGGATATGGGAAAGCAGAATTCATCCCTGGGCTTCCCAGTTTGGGGCCAGGGCTTGATTCCAGCTTTCCAGTGTCTGCACATGTGCTTGGCATAACACAGGCTGGGTCCTGCTGCAGCCCAGCCCTCCTGGTGCTTTAGGGTTTGCTGCTGGTTGGTATCTTCCTTCACATTTTATCTGTGGCTGCCCACACAGGAGCCTTTTTACATAGTGCATGCTTTACTTGCCCCTAAAGACCAGTATCCCAGTCAAGCTAGAATCTATAGTCCTATAAGCTGAGAGTTTAATGCACTCAAAATACCTTGATTTTACGAGGTAAGACAAAAGGCCTCCTGGCTGGTGAGCATCCCACTCATCCTAGCCTTTTGCTGAGATTGAGAAAAGCTGTACCAAGGAGCACGTCTCTGATGCCAACTTAAAAATGGAGGAACGTCTATGGGCTCCTGCAGTGTTTACCCTCCCTCTAAACTCTACACAGTATTTATCTGCTGTCCAGTGCTTTGGCTTTAAATGCCTCGAGCATTGAAGCTCCTTGAGTTTAGACAGACCAAGAAGCCAGCAATTAGGAAACTCTTTACCAAAAGCCAGCTCACATATTGCTTTTGCTTCATTTTTATCATCTGGCTACTCTTGTTCCAATTGTTTATCCCTCAAGGATTATTTTTTTAATACTTTCTTTCTTTCTCTTCAGAGTGGAACTTGTTTTGCCAATGACTACTGAACCCTAGCTTTGTATTTGGGAAACTTCAAAATAATAAAAAATTCACCCATTAATGTTTTACAGATATTGGTAAAACTTCTTAATTTTAGTCATTCTTTTAAAAAAGTGCAAGAAATGATCTTTCCAAACCTCTGGCCAAGTCTGCTGGCTAGGTTTATTTATACATGATCCCAAACTCCTGAAGTCGTAATAGTTCCAGGAAAAGAGAAAAAAGGAAAAGAAACACACTTTATGGGATCTTTGATTGGTTAAGTCCACATCTATTTCTGCTTGATATCCAAAGCCAGTTTGAGCTTCCTGATCACCATAATTCCCTGGTTATTAGACTTGTTTTTGTGATTTCTAAAAATAGAGAGCAACTATATTTTTTTACATTAGAACATGAGTTTTTCTTAAAGACTGGGATGTTAAGGAAAGAAGCCACTAGGGGAAAAGGCAGGAAAAAGTTAAGAACATTTCCTTCAGCCAGCTTCTAAAACACACTGAACATTTCCTCTCCACATGAGTTGGAGAACAGTTTTGGAAAACCGTTGTTTCTCACACACTTTCATCTCATGGCTTGTTTCAGAGACAAGTACTCACAGCTGTGTGAAGCAACAGAGAATCTGCTATTTGCAATTATTATGCTTCTCTTGAACCATAAGAATCTGGACCGCATGGCTCCTTTTGTCCTGTCAGTCCCACTCCTGTCCCCAGCCTGGTGGCTTAGTGTGCAGCATCCCTTGTTTCCCCCAGAGGACATCTCCCCGCGGCACACATCCCATCCCTACCATTCTTGCAGAAGGGCCCTGAACACTTTGAAATCAAGTGAAATCATTCTTCTCTTCAGCTCTCTCAGTCACCTACATGGACACCATTGGTAGCTCACAGTCTACACCACTAAGATCCATAGGTACTAAAATAGCTTTCTTTTCCCACTCCTCTATTTGCTGGACACAACAGACTGCCTGTCATTGTGTTTGCTTTAAGTCTAAGCAAAACCAAGTATTTCCCACACACTCCCCTACCAAAGTACTCTCTATTTAGGAATGTTCATGGCAGTTTCCCTTCTGAGGATTTTTAAGAAGTTTGAAAACATAATTCAGCTTCTTCATTCCTGAAGCTGGCAAATGTTAGAATATTGTTTTTTCAAGTTGTGCGAGCTCAGGTTCATCATTTGATTCAAGGTTATACATCTCCATGGTGCAAGTGAGGAAAAACCCAAGTCTGAGCACAGAGCCTCACTTCTGCTGCCTATGAGCCATAAGGCACTCATGAACAGCCCTGTTTTTCTCCCTGTCTCTCTCCCAGCAGGGCTCAGTGAAAAATATAATCTTCTCTTTCCTGGCCTTGTGTTTCTCACATCTGTAAACATCACAAATGATACCTTTGGAAATACAAGTTAATCCTATTCCAGAAACATGTCAGTGATGTCCCTGCTGTGTATTATGTGCGGGTGGGAGGCTTGGCCACATCACACGCAGAACAAATCCTTGCCTGAGAAGGGAAGGCACTAAACAGTGTTTATACTAGAGTACCTGAATTTGGCCTTGAATGCCAAACACCCAAGACCTGAATTTCAACGGTCTAACCCCAAAGAAAGCTCAATATTAAACTCAGCTATGCTTCCCATAATTCTCATGAGCTCAGGTCCTCCAGCAGGTCAGACCAGGTGTCCATATAATGATAACAGGCAGTTCTAAGATGAATTACCTTGCTCTTCACATACACATCTCCCAGTAAGAAACTAGCCCACATTACACAACACTAGAACATAATTAACATCCCAGCAGTGGGTTCTGAATGTGGAACTTACAGATGGAGAGGGTAAAATTCTGTCACAAACACCAGGCAAAATTCCCATGCTTCAGTTGTCCTGAAAATCATTTTGCTGCCAGCCTTCATTCCCTTCCTACCATTCCCATCCACCCACTCAGGAGTCCCAAAGGCTGTGTGACAGGGGCACAGAACTGCACTCAGAGAAACAGCCTTTTACCACCATGCAGTATCTTCTTCTCATCTGGGTAATTTAACCTATGTTCCACCAAAAGCAATTCCAGGACTCTACACAAGTGTATATGTGCAAGACAATAAAGTAATTTGTTATGAAATCTGCAGGCACAGCATTTACCAGGCGGGACATGAACAATCACCAGACAACACCAAAGACCTTTATTTGTTTTCTAGAGAAGCACCTTCCGAGTGCCAGCAGCAGGGCAGGTGGTTATCCAAGTTTGCCAGGTCAGTTTTTAGCACAAGCTGCTCCCATTTTTCTCCTTCTCCCGTGTTCAGTGAGTCTGCCCCTCCTGGCACACAGCAGCTTGAGAGGAAAGTTACTGTGCCCAGAAAGGGCTTGGCACTGCACTAATGTACACTGACAGTGTGTTTTCTTCCCTGGCACCCAGCCACACACAAATCCCCTTTCTGAGTCACTCCCAGTGAGAAAACCAACACCGGCATTCTGCTCTGTTGAAATGGTAAGGCTGAGAGAGCAAACATAAAAGGAGCTGCCCATCAGAAGGGGCTGGGGATGAGCCGATGTCTGAAAGCATCAGAGGCAAGGGAGGGAATTCCTATAAGTACAGTGCAACACTGATAAGGGGGGAAGAAAAGAGTCGTGAAGGATGCTGGAAAACCACCACTCAGCAGAGCAGATGATGCACGCTCCCATCAGTGACTATAGCAAAGTCAGGCCTCCCAGGCTGGACTCTCACTTTCTGCTTTCCTTCTTATTTTAATTGCCATAACATTTCTTGCAGTTATCAGGGCCAGTTTTGTCCTGCTCTGTACAAATACGGCAGATGCCATCTTGGCAAGTACCAGGGTTGAAACAGGGACCAGGAGAGCAATAAAAGCAGGATTCTCTGCAGCTTGAGGTGGGAAGCCAGGCTAGCAGCTGGGAGCTATAACAGACCAATATCCTCTGCAGATTGGGCACAGATGTGGACATGTAACCACAGGCCAGGGTGTTACACAAACATATCATGTGGACAAACTGTGCCTCAAATGCTTACAGCCTAAACTGGCAACAGGCAGAGGAAGAACAGGACAAGCAGAAGGATTGCAGTGAGGGTGAGAAATGAGTCTCTAATTTTCTTGGGAGTCAGATCAGAGCATGGAAGTTAATCTGGATATCTCCATTACTAGAGAAGAGTCAGTCACAAACCTGCACATCTTCTAACAGATTCTTTGTGGTTGTATATGCAGGATCCAGAAATGGAGAGGAACCTCAGGGGGCATTTTCCAGTAACTTAGCTCCCCTCAGGCTGCTGTGCCAGGGTTATTGAAGGGGTTAGTTACTTTACACGGGAATGAAACAGGTGGACGAGAATAAGCCAGAGGCTTGCTTGGCTAAAGCTAACCTGTCTTCTGCCTTGGAAAAAAAAGCAGAACAAATGTCAGCAGGGCTCCATTCAAGCACTCCAGTGACTAAGCTCTCTTAGAAACCTTTAGACACAGCTTCTGATACTTGTCTCTGAAGGTAAAAATATGGCAGGGCATACAAGTCATAGGTCACTGTGTGAAGACATCTAATTTTGAGCCAGATACTAATAACAGGAGCATCTCGGTGTGTTTGGGACCATTTACAGAATCACCAGCTGGCAGTTCCCTCCCAGACTTTCCTCACAGCATAGGCATAAAAAGCAGATATATAACCACAAAACTGACTACAGTCACTGCAGATTTGAAAGTGGTCCTATGCTCTATGCTGCCAAAAGCTGGTTTGAAGAGCAGATTTCTGTGTTTAAAGCCCTCTCTGATCAGGCAGTAGTTAGAGACTACAGAGTTATTGCCTTAGAGACAGAGGAAGAACTGCCACAGTATTACAGCCTTGCAAGGAGAAAAGGCAGGTGAACTAATCTATTTCCATAATTGCAGAGTTTGTGCTGTAGACCAAACAATACACAATCCATACACCAAGCTTATATAATCTCATACACAATAAACCAGGATGCCACAGGATCAAGTATAACTTGGTGAGTTTAGGCAGATACTCCAGTCCACACAACTCTGAGAAGCAGTAATCAATGGAATAAATAAAAATATAAGCAGGCATCAAATTACTTCAAATACCGAGGAATAGCACAGGAGACTAAACCTTTATTATGTGGCAATCACTGTGAAATGGGATGTATAAAAAAACCCAAGTGAAAATGGAGATTGCAGACAAGGTAGAAACTCTATAGAGCTCAGCATCTCTCAAGATCTCATACTGGGTATCAGTGATACAGCCACAGTATCTCTGGTAGCTGTTCCCCAAGCAGCCCCATCCTGTCTCCTGCCAGTGTTTCATGACAAAAGCATCTCCCCTTGTGCACACTCATGCTTGTGTTGAAAGGCATCTGTACAGCACCAGTGTACAGCACCCACTCACACAGGCCCTCACAACCAGTTTGTTAACAGTTGTACCCACAGAATCTCTTTTAGAAGGGGAATGAAACAGAAAAAGCCAGCACTCACCAGATCAGCATTAACCCAAGCTACTCAGCCTATATAAACAGAGTGAGAGGAAAGCAAAATTCAGATGTATAGTATGAGGCTTCACAGCACTTCAAGTTATAGTAAGAGCCTTCTACACTCAAGCTAGATGAGAGTCATCAGTTGCTCCTAGAAGCAGTCAAGGTGCAGCAAGATGAAATTGGGGTTATATCCAAATCTTGTGGCTGAGGAGCCCCACGAGTATGGATGTTTCCTTGGCTTCACCTCTGTCTCCCAGAATATACAGACCAGCTTAGATCACTCTCAATGATTGCTCTGGGATAAAATCTTTACTTTTTCTAAAATATGGTTTCAGACTTCAGAGCTGTACATCCACACGTGTAGAGCTGTCCATGAGTGCCTAAACCTGTGTGCACACAAACACCACCAGAGTAATGACAGTGCTTCTGCAAAGCCCAAACCATGAGCTGGGGTACATGTGTACCTGAAATGAATCAGCACAGATACGGTTTTATTTTCACCACCTGATGATCTAATGCTAAATGCCTCTTTGTGCTCATTTAAAATGAGCTGAAGAGACAAGCTGCAGCTCCCAGGAAAAAGCACATGCTTGTTTAAAGACAGAGCAAGCATCACCTCGTTCTAACAGCAGAACCAGGTGCTGCACTGATATCACTACCCTTGAACTTACCCTTCCCTAAGTCATCTCTGAGATAGTTGAAGCTGACAGGTTGTTTAAAATCATTGCCCATGGATTATATTCAGAGGGAGCTTTAAAATATTTTCTAATTATTTTTGCTTCCACTCCACCAAACACTGTTAATCAAGAGCTATTTCCAAAAGAGGCTGTATTGTAGCAGTGCTATACTCCACAGGAGAGGCACCAGTTGGGTTGGACACCTTCCAGCTCCAACTGTCAGATGACCAAGGTGTTCTCATTATTAGAATAAGGTGGTCTTTATGGGCAGGGAATTTATATTTTTTCTTTACTTATGCAAAAAGCAGAGGGGAATGCCCAGCTGTGGGGAAGTTAAGCTGCCTGGCTGGATTTTGCATTTTGATGACCATTCACTACCAGCGATATAGGTAAGACTTCATTTATTCCTTGTTTCATTTCCCAGGGTGTTATTTCTTCATGTTGCACATAAAGACATGGCCTGTGCTCTCCCTGTGTGGGTGTGACAACATGCAACACCCAGCCTCTTCCTGTGAGTGCAGTAGGAGAAAATTGGAAGTAATTTTTCAGCTCCAAACCCTTGTGATCCAGCTCTAGGTCTTGCACTGGTTTTTGGACTTGGCTAGCTCTGTGTCATACATAGCAGTTTGTTTGCAAAGACTTCACACTGCTCCTGATTTTCCTCTACTTTACATTCCTTTTTTTTTCTTACATCCAAAGCTCAGTATGGGAAAATGTGAATACAACACAGAGCAAAACTTAGTGCTTAAAACACAGAGTTACCTGAAAGTACCACAGCAAGTGCAAAAATCAGAACAGATTCTAAAGAGGAGGAAAAAAGAACCCACAAAGGAAAAATTTCAGATTTGTCTAACAAGTGACCCTTTTCACTTTTTTCACCCTTTTCACTGTGGAAGGCTTCAGAGATTCAAAATCCTTTTCACAATCCCCCTAATTTAGAACTGGTAAAACATGAACTTACCCATGTTTCAGTGCTTTGAAGTTTCATCCTGAAAAATGTTGGGAAATTTTTGAAAGAAGCTTCACCATACCTTAGTAGTTTACATTAGAATTGTTATCAATGTGTAGAGACTGTATATAAATAAATAGATAAAAAGTACGCAATAAAATATTTTCAGTAAAAATGGCACAAGATTGGTTTACTCCAGCATGCTCTAAAAATTAATCAGTTTTAAATAGTTATTTTCAAAGCCTCCAAACTGCTTTTATCAAAATAAAATCTTTAATTCAATCTTTCCTCAGAACAATCTTTCCTTTGAAAACTTATTTCAAATTTCAAAAGCCCTTTAAAAAAAAAAAAGTAATAATGTAGTAATACTTCTGCTAGTTAACTAATTTATCAGGCAGCAGCACTGAATCTAATGAAAAGAGGTCCAAGACACTAAATGTGTTCTTCAATCTGGATTTTCCCTCAGCTGGCTTCCATCCATGGCTAGGCATATTTTCCTAATCACCATGGTAGGTAAAGAGATCCCCAGTTCACCAAAAAAACCCCACCCCAAACAAAAAGACCCACAGCAAACAAACAAAAAACCCCAAATCACATCTTGATCCTGAACTGTTCCTATCTGGAGTGCTTGTTCAATTTTACAACTACATTTATTGATTTAAAGAGTGTTTTCACACTGGCTCTCCTCCCAGGCATGTTTAAGCAAGCAGCAGCACGCGGTGCCAGGATGCAACAGAAACGTGTTCTATAGACAAGTAAACAAAATACCCAATGGCTTTAGCTGCCCACACCACGAAGGGATTTTGAGCGAGTCACTTCAAATTATGTTTCAGTCTCTTGACACAAAGCAGAGTTGGTTTAGAGTTCTTTGGCTGTGTTTTGGGTAGTGCTTTTTTATTGCTTTGGTTTTTAAGCCATTGGCTGGCCCACACTCCCCAAAGATGTGGGCTATTCATTCTGTTCCAGCTTAAAGACTCAAACTGGACTTGATTTCAGTAAGAAGCACATGGTCCATAACGTGGTTATAATTTAGCCTGGAAACACAGCAAGCCATCTCTACCATGCATGGCTTGTTTGCCCTGTGACTGCGGGCGGGACCAGCCACCAGCACAACCAGTCTACACAAACTGGTTTTCATAGACCCTCACTGAGCGCACCGCTGGCTGGGCAGCCGGGTCAAAGTGCAGGAAGTGGGAGCTGCAGCCCTCGGGATGTCGGTCGGTCAGTCCCACTGCAGCCAGGTTAAAAAAAGAAAACTCAGAAAGGAAAACAGCATCTTTTCCCGAGAGCCAAGGTTAGTCCTCACCATAAATCTGTTGGCAGTGGTGTGGAGCTACACCCCAGCTCCTCCTGTGCAGAGCTGGAGCAGCCCGCAGGAAGTGGCCGCCTCTGTGGCAGGCCTGGGCAGCTGCTCCCACTGCCATGGCTATCCATCCCCAGGATACTGCAGCAGTAATTTTCCTGTTGTGCAGGCAGGAGGGTGGAGAGTGACCCACACATGGCTCCAACGGAGATCACAGCCTCGTCAGCAAGAGCTGAAAATACCAGCGAGCTGGCACCGCTTCAGAGCTACGGCCTCCCCCCTTGCCCTTTCCTCCACAAACACCCTCCCTGAGTCATGGATCAGCACAAGGGGCTCCCCTGGATCCATCCATAATCTCTTCCTGGAAGACCAGCACATCTTGGCCTGGGACCAGCTGTTTCCCCCATCACTGGCATCGCTCCTTCCTTTTGTTCATGTTAGAACAATCCTTTCAAAATTTCTTTTCTTAAAAAATGGATTCCAAGTCTTGAGATGATTCTGCCAGGGAGCACCAGCACCCTAGAGGGCACCAAGTACAGCACCCATAGTGAGTTACCTGCAAGGAACACGACTGTGGCTCTCTCAGCAGTACCCAGGAGACTGCATCTACCCACCAGCCCAGCTGGTGAACCATCCCTGCCTCACCACAGCCATGATTCTGGGCTGCCCGAGGCTGGAGGTCTCAGCAGCTGCTGCTGAATGCTCCCTAGAATAGCCATCTCAATCTCAGCTCCATGGTGGAACATGCTGGCAAGGAAGGAGGTGAAGGTATAACAACCTGGATCTAGTCCTCAGCACAGCTACTGGCAACACCACACCAGGACACCTACCTACTGCTTCTGTCAAAATTTTTTGCTATCAGACACTGCCTGCATTCCATGTCAAAGAAAAAAAGCCTGCTCCAAACTTGGAGGACCTTCACTCCCACCCCTTTCATTCTTTTCTCTGCACTCATATCTCCATCCCACCGGAATATTTACTGTTTTAATATCAACTTGCACCAAGAACCAGGAGGCATCTGACAAGATTTTGTCAGTGACAGACAGCACAGCCTTCTCCTCTGGTCCCCATTTAGTGAAAAATAGTTCTTTATATGAGGCAAACTACCACAAGCTCAGCATTTGGATCCTAAGTGTCGCATTAGATGGGAACATTAGGATCTTCTGCTGTGTAAGATTTTGGCACCTCCTCACTTTTATGATTCAGAACTGTTGACATGATAAAATAAAACCCCAAACTGCGGTTAAAGATGTTTATTATGGTGAGGAAGAGAATTGTATGGTGTGGGAAATTTCCAACAAAAATAATTATGACCATTATTTTGAGGCATGACCATACTGTTCCATATTTGCAGCCTGGGCGTGGGTAGATTTTGTTTCATGGCAGCACGTCCATCAAACCGCACTGCCCTGTGCGCAGCCGTGGCACCGAGGGGACTTGCGTTAAGTGTACTGGATTCAGAGCCCTGTGGCAAGTCACAAGTGTCCTGGAACTAACACAATAGAGGAAAAAGTAATAGAGCACCATGGCAGAGCATTTAAAGAGCTGGGCAATCATTAAAGGAGGATAGAGATGACTGGAAAGTAAGAAGTCACTGAAGGACATTTCAGTGGCCTTTCCCTGCACCTCCTGAAGTACCAAAACAAATTACGATTATTTTAAAAGGTATACTACTACTAATAGTCATGCTATGGCCAAAACCAACAACATATTTGCCTCCTTCCTAAGGTGTTTGAACTTCATCACTGAGCTGACACTTTTCAGATGAACTGGCTTTTTATTGTGGATCTATCCTAAAGCAGAGTGTTTTGGTGACTAATAGTTGCTGCACATAGAGGATTACTACTGTAGGGCTGCTCATAAGTACCTGATCTTAAAATAAAAAGGAAGTGGATTATAATTTTGATGAGAGTTAAAAATATTATTAGAGCTTGGAAGTTCAAAATAAGTCACATTAAGAGTGGTTTGCATAGGAGCTTCATGTACTTACTTTAGGGCCCACAGTTATTTCAGTGTGGCACTTTTATTCCAGCCAACAAATAGTAGAACAAGGTATTTGAAGCCTACGTAACATCTGACATGTCTCCAAAGGTAAGCAATGCACTGACATGAAATGCCAAATTTGAGGTCTTTTGTAAATAGTCCCATTTAAGCGCATCTCTCAAACACTTGCCCCCATCTGCCTAAAAGTACAAACCTTACTCATGGTTAATGGTGCCACTCACAGTAGCAGAGTTGCACTGTATTCAAGTTTCAAGTCTTGCAAAAACTTTTACTGATGTGTTTCACTTCACCTGACAATGACCACAGCTGGGCAAATAGCCAAGTCTTCAGTCCAGCACAGAACTGAGAAATCAAGGAAATGCCATTTACATTGACTCAAAACATGTTATTGAAAAGTATCAATTGTTTAATGACTTTTTAAAGCGAGAACTATCTCCAACTCCTCCAAAAGTTCTCTCTTCGGGTTATTTAACCATATTGAAAGCTTGTTGGATTTCTTTTTTGGGGGGGTTGTGGTGGAAATGGGAATAGGTAGAGGAAAGGAGAGGCTGTTTGTTCTTCATTCTAAATTTAGACCAACGCATCACTGAATTTCAAAAATGTCAAGATGTTTCAGCATTTCTGTAATATTTTATTCTGAAAACACTGAAGCAGAACATTCACACTGTTTAAAGTAATGGCTCCTTTCAGCAGAAACAATTTGTAAACAGCAACCTGAAAACTTCAGACACAAGGAATGGAAGAGTTGAACAGAGACTTTCCTGTTCCCTGGAAGGCTACCTGTCCCCTTGCACCCCCAAAACTCCCACAAACCAACCAATCAACCCCTAAAACCCCACCAAACAAAACCAAACCTCATCATTTAAGCATATGACTACACATACATGCACAAAATAGCACATAAGTGCTACAAATTAGAAGCCTAAGGACTTCTAGAATAAAGCTATATGTGAATCCAATTAATTATGATTAAAATCCAAGCATCTCACAGTATAGGCATTCCCAGACAATTATTGCATCCATGGCATCATTTGGGAAAATAAATACCATCCCAATGAAAAGACAAAGCAGTATGGTCCCTTCTCATGAGTTTCATGCAAATAAAAACAGGAAATAAATCTTTCACACACTGCCCATTTGAAAGCCTCCATTTGCATTATGAAAACAATGACATTCTGCATGCAAAAACACTCCCAAGTTTTTGTCATCCATCATCTTTCCTCTTACAAAATTGCAGCGACCAAACCAGCAACTTTCCAACATCCCAACTCTGCAGTTCCCTATAGTAGAAAGATCTGGATCAAAGGTTTAAACAGACCATATGCATCATCTGCTCCGTCCAGTTACCAGAACATTTTAAATTCAATTAGTGGTCCATGTTGCCTCTTTCCACCTGCTCACAAGTCCTGGAAGCTCCCTGTGCAGGTAAAGTGCGTAGCTGCACTAAACCTGCATTGCACTGCTCTCTGCAGGAGAAGGTGTGCTTCCAAAGCCAAGGACATGGTGGGAGTGGATGAGTTATGGAGCCTGGGAGGAGTCTCCCCCTTTTACCACCACTCACCCTGAACAAACTAACCTGAGCATTTAAATATGCTTAAAGCAAACCTCTGCTTTACACTTATAACTGGGGCCCACCACTCCACTGCCCCCCAAAATAAAAGGAAGTGATCCCACCTCTGTCTGGACACCTAAGCATTACACTGACTTTGCTCCAGGTATTTTAGCTCTTCACTCCCCAGAAAGCAGATACAGAAGACATCAACCAAGCCACCTGCCTACACCTCGTAGTCCAGAAAATGTGACACTCCCAGAGCAGCAACACGGGAGCCTGAGCATTCCTTTCTACAGAAATAACTACAGCAAAGGAAGCAGCTCTAACCTTCTGCCACACCATCCTGCTGGCACACCTCAACTTTAACCTTCAAGGTTTCCCCATCCCTGGCCATTCTGCTGAGGCTGCCAAAAAGGATGCAATTAGTGTCATTTGTGATGGCAGAACCTGCAGGGCTGACATACGACCCTTCGGAAACTGGACTGTACCCAACATTTCTATTTCCCCAGGCCATTTAACGGCTGTCAGAGTGCTGACCTATAATTCCTCCTATTCCATCCCATGCAAATTCCGAGTTGGTGACAAAATATGGCAGGCTCTAGGTACTCGCAGTCATCCAGGTGTCTAGAACAAGGAACTGTCTAACCCATGGGCTGCCTGTGCAACAGCCAAAAGGATTTTACAGCCAAAGATAAACACACCTCTCCAGTTTCCAGCTAGCTATAGCTTCTAAGGCAGGCAGTCTTCTGCTTTATACAGGGAAGGAACTGGTTGTTCTTCAGGAAAGATGTCAGGCCCACCTGCCGCCACCTACCAAAAACAGATCGGTCACCTTCAATTCTGGCAGAAATCTCTTCTATCAACAGTGTGTTTAAATGGCTTTCAATCCCTTGAATATCAGCCTGGCACGGGAAATTCTTTTGAGCTGGGTGATAGTGTCATTTTTATTGTTGATGTTCACAAATGTAAAGAAAAATAAATCTGCATTTACTCGGCAGTGATAAAATGCCTGTTAGATCACATGTTTCAGCAGCAATTTTTTACCCAGAAATATTCAAATAGAAAGTGGAGGACTGAAAGCACAATATTTTAAGCAAGAAATTCTCCTAATCTCCTATTTTTCTCCCCATTAATTTGTTTACACTAAGCCTTTTTCCATCTTCTCATTTCCATTTATTTTCTTCTTCCTCCCCCCTTCCTGCCATACCCACCCTTTACTATACATGCATATGATTTTTTTGTATTAAGGAGGACTGTGCTACTTTATCTACATGTTGGATGGTAAGACCCATTCTCAGAATGTATATTAAGATTGAATTTTGTAAAAAAAAAAAATTACCTTATAACCTTTCCCTTTAAACCACTTCTAATTCTGCCCTATTTTCTTTACTTCTCCTCTCTTGTCTGCTATACACAACAGGTATTCCCCATACGGGTGGATACAGCAATAGCTGAGAGAGATGGGAGATGAAAACCGGTTACCTGTTTTTTATTTATGGCCTGTAAAACGCAACATGTGGAGTTACACAAGAGACCCTGTAAACAAGGTGAGGGCCAGTTGCTTTATACAGCATGGAAAATTTCCATTTCTTGGAATAGACAGGTCAGCTTGGAAGGAAGTCAGCCCTCAAGGTCTTTCTCCCTTCTTTAGGGCTCATTTGAAAAACCAGCTAACCCAGAAGGCACTGCCCAGGAGTCAGGAGAGCCAAACAAACAGATCAGTGTAAGCACAGCACAGTGTAAGCTGCAGTGATGTTTCCATTTCTTGCCTGGCCAGGCACCCGGAGGTGGGGTCGTGTTGTCAGACCACTATTTCCTCAGCTGCCAGGCTCAGCAGTCTGGAGATTTCTGCTAGAGAAGCACAGCTGGGGCTGGCAAGCAGCACTTGTCCCAGGGTTAATATATGCCTGTGTGCCCCACGGACAGACTTGGGAAGCCAAGGAGAGAGAACCTGAGAACAGTACCAAAATTAGACCAGATGGCCCTGAGCTAGCTTCCCAGCACTGGGTACCCAGAGAACTGGGGGAGAGACTCAGATATGAGTTTCACACTTGTGGGCAGGTCCAGCACCAGCAAGGGTGAAGAAGAAAGTTCATTTGCACCTCTGTCCCTCTTCCCAGCTCACCTCTTGCACCATCTGAGTCTATTCTTTCTGCTTTGTTTTCCCTCCTATACCCAGCAGTGCTCTGACTTTCCTCCCCTCCCAGCTCCACATATGCAGTTCAGCTCCAAGCTGTCACTCAAAAGGTTGACATTTCTGAAAAATGTCCAGATACTTCAGTTATTTCTATTCTGCCGGGCATAACGTGAAAATCTGAGTCAGCTGGCTGTTCTCTGTCAGGTTTTTTGCAGCCAGCGTCCTGCCTCTCAAAAACACCCACCTAATTTTGGAAACACCAGTCTTGACATTGGTGCTCCTGATGAGAAGCAGAAAAACACACTCAGCTTAATCCCAGCTGCAGAAAAGGATCCAGAGAAAGGAAGATGCCTGGATATGAAAAAAAAAATACTAGCTCCTGCTCACTTACAAACATTTTCTGTAGTTTTTATGGGAGGAAGACAGAAGCCTCCTGCCAAACACATTGTCTGGGCATGATTATTCCTCTCTCCTCCTCCCCCTGCCAAGCTAACCTCCCTCTGAATCAGGCCATAAGGAAGAAATGGAGCCAGACAGGACTTCTACACATTTTGGCTCAACATACTGCAATTGTAAGCTGTCAGGCAGCACTGTAGCAGCAGAAACGTGTTATTGAGTAGTATGGGAATATTAATAAGCAAGGGATGAACTTTAACATCTGTCACAAAGCATCCTTCAGAACCACAAAAAGAATAGAAAAGGACCAAGAGAAGAAAACAAACTAATCTGCTGTTCAGGGCAGTACTCAGTCATTCTAGAGGGAACAAATTTACCCCAGGCCAAAAACTTCACCATGACAGTGGCCATTTGAAGTGACTAGTAAGGCTGAGACTTGCAAAATTGGTTTAACTCTGCTCCCAGTGACATGAAGAGTAAACTACAGATAGGTTTCAGTGAAAAGTGACATAAATCAAAAAGAAGCACTTTTGAAAAGCTCAATTTTATATTCCAGCTCCAAAAGCAATAAAAAACCCACCCCAGTCCCAAACCTCAGCTCATCCTATTTCCATGCCACAGGATTAGCTCTACCTTTGTCATGCCTTGTCAGCATTTCGCTGATTGCCCTTAGAACTTTGAAGTTCTGAAGGCTCTGCACACTCCTAAACCATCTGTCCCAGGACTTCGCTGCCTTAAAATCCTATCAAAACCCACTTCTTCAGCAGCATAAATCATTCCTTCTTTACAGTTTGCCACAAAACACAGTTCAGTCCCTTTCTTTTTTCAGGGCTTTCAATAGAAAGGTGTTTTTAATACCTGAAAGCTGTAAAGGCTGGGATCCCTTAGCACTAAAACAATGTGCACCAATACTATGGTCTCACAATCATATCCCCTAGAAAACAGCAAAATACAAACAGCAGTGAATTCAAACCTAGACAGTGAACCACAACACCTTTGATGCTTATAGATAAGAAAACTGCTGTGATGTGCAACAGCAAGAAACACCATGACCACCATCCACCCCCCAGTTTCTAGGCAATTAGTCTTTCTTAGTTACTAGTAACAAATAGTCAGCTACTAGTCATAAGATATCTTTACTAATGGCTAAAAAAACCGGAGTAAATTCTCAGTATCACTCATCCTTCAAAACACAGCCACCTCTCCTCATTTAGTGGTATGTCTGATGTCAACCCAAGCCTGCAAGAGAAAAGTTTCAGCCTTGAGAGGAAAAATAGAAGCAAGGCCTCTTGGAGCTGCACCTCATCAGGTTAACGAGGCTGCCAAGGTGCCGCTCTCCTGGGCTGGTCAGGTGTGCTCTGGCCTTTCCTCACAAATCCTGTGAGGACTCTTCATCCCCACCTTACAGTTCTGTGGGGCTTTGTGGTTTACAACTACAGCTGAAACCAGAAGGAGCCCATGTACTATTTCCAGCTTGATTGTGGAACTTCTGGTGAAAAAGTGTATTTCTTATCTTGGAAACCCTGGCTTTAAATCTGAATCAGTTGTGAACCCTAATTCAGAATTAAATTGTGCTTCTTTGTCTTTCTAATTAGTTTTATCACCTGTCTGTTATTGGCATCAAATCAACTAGATTGGCAAAATCAAACAGATTTTGTCTGTCATCAAAAGTGGCTCCTGCCTTGTAGTTTTGTTAAGGTAGGCAAGAGAGCCTGCCATGTATTAGCTAGGGAAAAGTCAGGAAGAAAGTCAGGCCTATGGTCTAAGCACAGTGCTGAGGGTGAAGCTCTGCTATGCTCTTTGTTGAACTTAAAGTAACATTTTGGTTTTACTGAGAAAATCAGTTAATGTCCCTGAGCCTTCTCCTCTGGAATATCATCTCCATATTGAACACAAAGCCACTGTCCCCAGTTATCCATCCCTGCAGGAGGGCCCATGTTTGCACAGTGCTTTGTAAACCTATTCTTTTAAGAATTATTCACTGGCACCTGAGTCAGAAGCTGTAACTCATTCCACACTCTCCAACTAAGAAATTGGATTCTACTGACATCCCTGGCAATGTTCTCTCTGGCTTGAAGCTGTTCTTATTTAGGTACTGTAAGTGTGTCCTGTAGTCAGTATTGTTTTGTGGCCAGCAATATTGCTATAGCTCTATAAATCTGCAGACACTCTGCAGCAGGAGTGTAGTGCCAAAAAACTGCAGAGTTCTCTGCTCTGCTTCCAGTTTGGGAACACATGCTGGAGCAATACAGCTAGACAGATCCTGAACACCTGATAAAACCTGGTAACTGGAGAGAGACTTCTGCATGTCTCTCAACTGAAATGATTGTTTTCTGCTCAAATGTTACAGCAAATGAATGAAAAATAAACAGAAGATGATGCATATTAGTACTCCTAGGACCTATACCCAGAAGAGCTGGTAGTCACTGGGGGTGTCTGTGTCTTGTCAGTCTTCCTTTCCCCCCCTGCCAAATCACCTACCAGGCTCACTTTCCTCTGTAGCATGGCGAGGGTAGCAGCATGCTGGGGGACTGCTTACTGCAGGAAAAACAGCCCCTTCATGGAGCAGAACAAAGAGAACATCCAAGCTGATGGGGCCAAGAGGACTTTGCAGTGCTGCAAAACCCACCTTCCTGTCTGTGCAACAACTGCAGGAGAGAGCTGGGAACCCCGGGGATGCTCTCTCTTGGCACCTGCCCAGGTTCTCAGCTGGCTGCTCTGCTCCTGCTTGGTGTGAATGAGAGAAACTGGCTTCAGACACTGTTCTGCCTCTTTCCAAAACCCCACAGTCTGGAAGGAAGGGAGTGCTTTAGCAGAGAGAACTCAAAATTTATTCAGTACAATTCAGCCCGCAGCAGAGGACAGCTCTTGTAGAGCAGGTGGCAGCGTTACAGTGACAGCAGTACCTACGATGGCTCTGCAGCAGTAGTTAGCATTATGCCAAAAGCCATAACATGGCCTCTCCTAGGTCTGTCTGCTCCACTAACCACCACTCCCACCCACAGCAGCTGCATCCCTATCCTACCACCTGCTGCAGGCCAGGTGAGCAAGTTTGTGCCAGTCTAACCCCCGACCATTCCATCTTCCCCAGCACAGCATCTGCCAGGCAGGACAGCATTCCTCCCAGGTCAGGTACTAATGGATAGCAGCAGTCCTGTCCATGGAGCTCCTACCTGCCTGAGAAGATGGAAGGGGAAGAGGGTGGAGAGTTGCCAGTGCTGTACTGACACCACCTCTGTGTGTCATGTGCTGTGGCCATGGGATTTTGCCCTTGGGCTGGCTCTTAAATGACTGCTCAGCAGGAGTGGGCTACTGTCTGGCCTTGCAGCTCACAGCGCAGGAGGGGAGCTGGAGAGAGTGGCTGTTCCACTGCTGAGATGGGGACAGTGGGTTGTTATTATTTATGTTGTGGTGCTGCCTAATATATTCTGCATGCATTCCAAAGGCAGAGAGAAACATGGGCCCTGCCCTGGAGAGCCATGTATAATTGAAAAAGCAGTCAGTGCATTATCCAAGCTGTGGGCTCTCCGAACAAGCCATCCCTCCCATTCAGAGGATTGTTTGAGGCTGAAGGGAGTGCTGGGGATCATGCAGACCACCCCAACTACTGTCATGGACTGGGATTTATTTAATCTTCCCAGAGCAATGGCTGGAAGATTAGAAGAGATTCCACAGCGTCCCCTGATAATTTGTTCCAATTGCTGTAACTCTTCTTGGAATGGTGAGGTTTTCTCCTAATATTTATACTAAATGTTCCCTGCTGCAGCCTCAAGCCATAACAGCATTTTCTGTCATTTTACTAATGAGAGCATTTGATGTGTGCTCTTCCACAGAACATCCCTTAATATATCTGAGCACAGCCAGCCTGTCTCCTCTGTGGTACGAACTATCCCGGGGCTCCCAGCATTTCCTCAGAGGCCACAGCACTCTCGTGGGTCAGTGCACAGCTCCAGTCAGCTTGCCTGTCTTCATCTCAGCTGGTACAAATGAACACTAAACACAGAATCTTTCTCTGAGTCTCTTAATAAGTTCCACATGGCCAGTGCTCCCCATGCCTCCAGCGTTCAGGCCCTCTGAGCTTTTTGCACTCCATCTCTTAGGAGCCTTCCCAACCACTGACACAGTGAGGGACTCTCGAGATGTAACTGGGCTCTTTTGTTACTGATGCAGAGACATAACTGGGGGTCCACAAGGTGCTCCAGAAAAACAATGGTGAAACTCAGACTGCATCCAGACGTGCTGTGGGTGGACCTTTATGCCACACTCCCTTCATTCTGCTGCACTCATTTCTCTGCATAAGGATGAAGAAATGCACTGTGATGTCCTGCTCACATAGACCTGGAAAATCAAACTCTTAGACAAAGCCAAATAAACTCAGAAGCAGATTCATGACATAATTCATGAACTGGGGAAATATATTTTCTCTCAATTTCTCCTTGTCTCTTGTAGATAACAGGTAAAAGCATACATGTAGTCTCAGCAGTGAAAAGCAAATTAATTATTTATTGAGAGTCTTCCTGGGTAAAGCCTTTCAGAACGATTTTCTAATCTCTGGTGCATCAGTGAAGCCCCTGGAAAGGAGCTCAGTTTCTGGGAGCAATTGTGTAATCATGCAAGACCTTTCATTGGTGTCGGAGCACCCAGAATCCTAATCCCCTCTGCATATACAGGTCATCATTAGCAAACAACTCGTTAAAGTGTGCAGCAGCTGCCTGGGTCTTCTGCTCTGGATACAGCTACCTACCTGGGATTTTACAAGGAGTAATGAACAGCAAAGACTAGATGGATGAAACCAAGGCTGCGCTTGCTGGTGATTTATCCTGATAGACATAAATCAATGGGGGTGGGGGGGGAAGAGAAAGAAAGGCAAAAAATAGAATCCAAAACAAAAGATCTGTAAAGAAAGATGTTTTGCAGACTTTTTATGAGGTTTCAGGTGGCCTTCCTTAATCCTGACTCGGAGAACTCATGAATATTCCCGACTCTAGGAGGACAGTTATGTTGCATAATGGTATTCTCTTTGAATTTTCTCTCTGAAATGCATGCATGGACTTCACTGATGTTCTGGCCTTGCCACGGTGTTTAATACTCACACAAAAATGTATTTTCTTTTGTTAGTTTTACCTGGCTTCTCTTGGGGTTCTGAATCACATCCCAGGCAAGCTTACAGTCACTTAATCAGGAATAATCAGTGACTTTAAATGACCGTTAGGCTTAAGTATTTAGGAAGAGCAGTCAATTAATAATCAAGATCTAGAGGATATTCCCTCAGATTATTTCCAGGGCCTGCTTTGAAATTCCCCATGCATTAAAGGCTTGCAGAATAGCCTAATGATTAGAGTAATGATTAGAGAAGCATAATATCACAAAGCCTGGTATTTCTTCCCAGCTTAATACCAATGTGTCCATGTAAACCCTGTATATTGCACTTGGCTGAGCACCCCAGGTGAATCCCATTCTTGCCGTGCTGTCCTCCAGCTACAGAAGCAGGTTCATATCCCACAGGGCTGCTGGGAGCCTTTGCTGGCTGCTGTGGACATCACCATTTGCAAAACTAAGTGTTCACATTGTGCAATGTTTCACAAAGAAAACTAGACCTCAGCACACAATCCCAAACCACTGGCTTAACCTGGAGGAGACTGGAAGCCTTTCAGGGGGGACAGCAAACTACTTTGTGACCAACCACAATGGTACCATGGCCATCATGATGACACTGATCAAAGGACAAGTGGAAGAGGCAGCTGGGGGCACTCACAGAATATCCTGTGTCTCTGGGGACAGGGAGATGAGGAACCCTGCAGGGACCATATGTGCTGTGACATGGCAGGATTCCCGAAATGACAAGGCAAATCAGACAGGCTGTGCAGTCAGCACAGCCAGCAGAGCCAATGCAAGCCTTCCACTTGGGAGGAGGAAAGCATTCTGGAGTTTGGGTAGCCCCAAGGCCAAGAGGTTGCAGCTGCCTCACTGATTTTGCTCTGGGTTAAGGCTGACAACAGCAAAAACATTCCACGACCTTGCTGTTCTTTGCAGGGTTTGTCACTCAAAGGCAGCGTTTGGCTGGACTCAGAGGAAATCACAGACTCAGTTTCAAACATGGGGAGCAAAATGAAAAGCCACAGCTAAAACAGCTGCTTCCTTCAGCCTCCCTGACCCCTTGGGTGGAGACCAAAGCAAGTTGCTTCCCCTCTTCTCCTCACGGGCTCAGAGGATGGCCCTCACACACACTGTTAATTCTTAGTAGGGAGGAGCTCCTGAGGGACTTCAGGTGAAGTTGGTGGAAATCAAAAAAAAAAATCTTAAAAGTGAGGTTTCAGCAACAGTTTTTATGCTGTACTAGAATGAAATGAGATGTGTAAATCTTCCCTGGATAATGAGTTTATCCGTTGCCGAGAAGAGATCCCATGCCAGGTGAGTGCCTTCACAGCTGGGCAGAGCCCCAAGGTGCCCGAGCTTTTCCAAATCAGGCTGTAGCATTATTCTTTCAGTTTCCTGCAAGGAAGATGTCCCAGGGGTTCAAAGCAGGGAGCGCCACCCCACTGTGGTGTACAATGCTGGGGGCTTTTCTCTCCTTCCCTCCAGCTTGCAAATAAGAAACTTTCCCAACAGCGTGTTAGCTGAAACTCCCCTGGGAGAGCTGGTGGAGAACATCAACAAATACTTAATTTGTGACTGGGCAGAGATGGAAAATGAGCACTGAGATGTTCTGAAGGGAGCATATTTAGACAGAGCATTGGGTATCTCAGGTATCTTCAGATCAAACAAGAAAGGGAGGTGTAACTGCTTCCTTATGTTCGGTGACCCCTCTCTGAGGGCAGTGAGCTCAGAAGTGAGCCTCCACTTCACTAAAATTCTTATTCAGCTGCTTAGATCCTGAGTGGGTTATTTGAGAGCATGCAAACAAGTTGAAATAGGATGGGAATGAAACCCAGATTCCCTGTGTCCCAGGGTTCTATTTACCAGATCATCATTCCTCGCAGACACAGTGCCTGTGACTCATATCTACAGTGTCAGAAGTGAACCAACACATCCCAGTGAATGAAAGAATGTTTCCAGACCTACTGTGACCTAAAGTTCCTCAGCATTTCAGCCTCCCTAGGAGGGAAGGCAAGGCAAGGACAGACAATATGGACAGCTGTGCAGGAACATTCCTCATTCATCACAGAGAATCCTTCCATAAAATGTCTCAGAAACAGATGATTTACTCCTGAACAGCCACTCCAGAACCGCACTTTTCTGTCAGAAGCCTGAAAACTTCTCTAATTCCTGGGCTAAACAGATATTTTCAGTAGAATATAACAGTACTATTAACTAGTTCATGCCCTTCCATTTCTGTGCTGAAGTTGATCTTCAACTTAAATAGGTTTTAACATCCTGGTTCTGTGTGCCAGAACAACTGTAACCCATCATAGCCTCAACTTCTTAGGCAACTGACAACTTCCCTTCAATCTTTTTTAACATTACCATCTCTCACCTCCCCTCTAGCCTTCTCCCTTCCCATTTTTTTCCACTTTTGTGGTAATCCTAAATTTCTTAAGCTCTGTTAAAAATTCTCCATCATGACCTTATACCTTTCTTGTTTCACTGAAGTTTAGACAGATGTGATCTCTCACATCTCCTTTGTCCAGATCAGTTATCTTATCAAAGAAAACCATGAAGTTAGTCAGACATGATTTATCCTTTATCAACACTTGTAGTTTATCTCATTTTTCCATTTCTTCCTTGTATTTAATTATTGTTTCTTTCAATAATTGTTCTGATAGCCCTGTGTGCCACAGTAGTCAGTGTGATCAGTTTATAATTTTCCAGATGGCTTCCTCCCTCCATTTTAAGTACAGGCACTACATTCTCTATTCTCTAACCATACAGCACTACCTTTAAGTTGATGAAATAGTTAAAATATTTTCTAAAAACTTGCAGTTTCATGTGACAGGTCTCCCAAATTTGGAGGGTAAAGATGTTTTGGTTCCCCAGCACAGGTCAGTTAAACACCTTGTGTTTTCTTTCCCATAAGCTACTCTGCATTTTTCCCACATTCGGTGTCTTTAAAAGGTACCTATTACAAGTTTGGGTCATCTCTGGACTCCTTAGAGAAAAAAAATAGGGGTACAATCACCATTTTCTGCATCAGATCATTGTTACTGTGTCTGCAAATCTGACTTGTCTCCCCTTCTCCTCCCTTGTATTTCCTCCTCTCTGCTTTTAAAAGAAGTAGGAAAAAACTCTCTGTATCTCCAACAAATTTCTTTTGCTGTCTGTTTGTTCCTTTGTGCTTAGGTCATCCGACATTTGTATCGAAAGAGAGTAGAGTAACTCCTAGAGCAAGCAGGAAAAACTGACTCTGATTATCCATTCCGACAGGAAAGAAATGTTCTGCCTGCTGACAATGCCTCCCTGGAACACTTCTGGCCTGTCCCTAGGGAGTGCATTTTTAGCTCTATAAGTTGAAACCAGTGTTATATTAGATAACTATTTAATTTCAGCTGTATGTGTAGTAATATCCAGAAAAGGTCCTGAAGTGAGAAATGCAAATCATACAGATAAACTCAATCTCCCTGTTTTAATTTCAGATCCAGGATCTTTGAGAACACCCTGTCCCTTTCCCTACTTAGAAGGCTTATTAGTAAGTGGCCTTCCCTCAGTTCAGATGGGTTTGTTGCCAGATGTCTCCACAGGCAAGATTGCTTTCTAACCTCAGTCTAATAATAAATATGAACACTGCTTTCACAATACCTTTCAGCATGGGAATTCAAAGTGTTTTGAATATGTTGAGCATATTAACAGCAATGAAGAACAAATTTTGTAAAACGGCTTAACCTTGTAAGAGCAGATGAAAATTAACACTGGGAAGAGTACAAATATGAGGGGATAGCTTTGGCTTTCTGATGGATGATGAGCTGCATAACATCTTTGGACAAACCTCACCTTTAATAGCCTTTTCCAAGCTCATGGTGGTGCTACAGAGATCCCTTCAGCCAGAAAAGGTGTTTCCTGGAGAGCAGTTTATATAAATGGGCTCCATGCAGCTGCTGAATAGCACATCTCCACCAAAACAAGGAACAGTATCCCCTCTGGATTCTGTTATGGGAGTTTCATTGCCTTTCTGCTACATTTCACTTACTGTACAGTGAATCCATTAAACTGATGTTTGCTCCCAAGGTACGCCCAAGAGCTTCAGGGAAGATAGAGTCTAGGAGATCATCTGGCATGAGAATGTTCTTGCTCTCTGCCAGGCTTTTCCCAGGTAACAATCCTATCAGCAGTGCTGCCCTGCAACCACAGCGATCTGGCTCTGAGTTCACCTGCCCTCAACATCCTTCAGTAGTGAAGGCCTGGCTTCTTCAAATCTTCCTTATCCTAAAGAAGATGTGATGTGTGCCTAGAACATCCTGGCAAAGGAAAGACTTTTTCCCAGCGAGGTGTGATGGCTCAAATGGACCAGACAATTTCTCTCTGTTGGAGGACAGTGTGTGAATGAGGAGCAACCCAGCACCCATTATACCAGAAGCTTTTCACACTGATCCAACGCTTTGGAAATATTGCAAATTATATTTTAGGCACCACAGCATTTGGTGCCCATGGACTGCTTCACCTGCACAAATGAAGAAGGTTGGAGCCCTAACCCATGCTGTAAGCTGCAGGACTCCCAAATCTGTTTGGTCTCTTGGACGTGCAGGTGGGACCATGGGAGCTCTGGGAGCCCCAGTTCAGCATGCAGAGGTACCTGGGAGATGCAGACCCTCAGCACCTGCCTGGCTTTCTGCCAGTCATAGTAGTAGCCAGGCACAGATCCAGGGGAATTTAGCCTGTGTTTCAGAGAGAATTTATTCGTTTCGATGAAACAGAGGTTGTTTGTTTTCAGTTAATCATTGCTTTCCAATGAAGAAAACATCTTGTCAGAGAATTCCCAGCAAATTCACCTTCTGGATTTCAGCAGAGGAGCTTGGATGCCCTCTCCTAGCTCTGCTCACAGAGCTCTTTAGCAGCCTTTGCCCCTGTGAAGGTCTCCTTGGGGCACACAGGTCTTGCTGCTGTCCAGTGGCACTGGAGAACACAGAATCCACGGAGAGGAGATACACTTTGAAACTGGGTTGTGGTTTAGCTTCCCTAGCTCATTCCCTCATCTTTTTTTTTCCTGCAGCATTTATTCCTGCCTTTAAACATCATTTTCTCTTCTATCTCCCTCCAGAAGCACAGTGGCATGGCTGGTCTACTCTTTTCTGAGATAGCAAATTGGCTGGAGACCTCAAAAGTCAGGAAGTGTTAGCAGCTGCCACAATTTTGTCGCAAGTTTCTAAAATCTGGTTTTCATACAGCTCCAGAAACCAGACCAATGTGATAAATATAAATTTTCACTTTCTTTCACTTTTGATCCTGCATGATAGTAGCAAAAAGATGTGATAATTGAATGGCAAAAATGAGAGAAAATAAAAAAAGAGAGAACTCCAAGTTCTGAGCCTGCTAGTCTAAAGAAATAGGGCTTGCAAAGGTCTCAAAGTCAAGAACTTAATACAGTTTGTGCAAATAAACAGATGCTGAGTGATAGGGACACTTCGTTCTCTCTGAGGGGAAGTTGTGGCAGGATTCAAACCATATTAGACACTTGAACACAGGTGAAAATCCATCCGACTCCATTAGTTCTTGTGCTTATGGAAACACTCCTTTTCCATGTCAGTATTTTGAATTCAGTTTTCCCATATCAAGGAAGGCAGATTTTAAATGTTTTAAGCAGTCAGCAGTAGAGAGGGTGAAAGCTTGCTTTTTCCCCGCACCAATGTCAGGTTGAAGTATTCTTTAATAAGAAAAGATTTTTGTTGAGCTCAACAAAAATGCTTAAAAAAGGGAGATGCTAATGAAATTAGAGAATATAAACTGAATATAACTCACTTCCTCTCTTGGGGGTCATGGTTTCTCTGCCTACAGGTTGTACTCCCCAGTCTTTTGTGAAATATAAGGTAGGCAGAGCATAAGCCGTGAGTATATACTTTAAAAAAACTTTTAAAAATATGAAAAACACACTGTGGCTCAACTCCATAAAGAAAAAAAAGTTAAAAAGTGTCCAGACTCTGTTTTTTTCCTTTAACACCATCCTTTGGAAAATCACACCAGCTCTGTAGCACTTGTCAATGCCGACTCCTTGCTTTAGGCTGGGCAAAGATTTCGTGCTGTGTGTTTTGCCCTTTGAGTGTGGGAAAACACCACGGGTGGAAAAAAGTGTTAGTGCTTTCCATTTCTTGCATTAATCCTCTCAGCCTGCAGAGTTATCATTATCATTCAAATAAAATGATAACAAACCCAGCCATCTGCTTAAAAAGCCCAGGCCGGTCATAAATCCACTGGATCCCTTAGATTTAAAAAATGGGGAAATGCTTTAAAGCAAAAAGGCTCTTATGCAATGGCAGCCCCCTCCCTGGTAGTGCTGAAACCTTTAATCACCTAAGGAGGGGGAGATGCACCAAGGCCTGGGAACCCCATGTCAATATTATTCCTCTTACATAACATCCTGCTTTATTTGCTGATTGAATGGGCCTTATTTTTTTCCTTTTTTTTTTTTTAAACTGAACTTGTCCCTCACATGCCAAAAAAGCTTAGTGGTGAATTGCAATCTCTCCAGAAGAAAAGCAAACCTCACCCACAAGCAAAAACAAAACAGCATGACAGATTGAGATTTGCTATCTAAAACCAAACAATCATTAACAACAAATAATCCAGCAAAGAAGGTACAGCAAGCACTGGGCACCTTCCTGAGACAGAAAATTAGGGCCAGCCTGGCAGGACAGAGACGCTGAGCTCCTCCTCTCCCACAAACCTGAATTACCCACTACATATTTTCTTTACCCTCCTGCAGGGAAAATGTTTTATTGATAAGGCCTCACCTAGGTTTGTGATTACCCCCAGGGCTGAGTGAAATGTGAAGCTGGTAGGTTTGACATCATGTCTAGACAGTCCCTTTCTTTGGCAAACACTTAACGTACCTGAGAACAGACCGGTGAGTCCAATAATGTGCAAAACTGGGCAGGAGGAACCTTTAGGAACCTGTTGGGCACACTGAGGAGGCTGCACAGAGACCCTTGGAGGTGTGTGTAGCACAAGGAGTCTCTTATGTGGATGCACTCGCACCTCTGCCCTCGCCTGTCCAGGTACACAGCTGCGCCCAGGCTGACAGCATTAAAGCAGTATCCCTGTTTCCTGCAAGCAGACACACCAGCACAGCCATGCACACAGCAGCAAAGCTGCCCTTGATGCCTACACACCCCAGGAGCGCCCGTGAGGCACCGCCCCATGTCCCCACAGACGTGACTTGGGCTGCCTTGCACCATGATCCACACGGCACCTCCAGCTCTCTGCCCTGGGCCTGTTGCATGGGTATCTGAGCTGCTAGGGAAATCTAGAGGCTACAGCCTGATGCTTTAAGAAAAGCAAGCTAAGAACCAGTTTCCCTTAAAACACAGCAGCTCTGGATGACCTGCCCAAAGCTGGGAAGGGAAGGCGCTGTATCTGCCTTTCAGTGAAGGCTCCAGTCCCTCTTCCAGCCCCCTGGGCTCTGTGATACACACGTGTTGGGGCTCTCTCACAGTGAGTGAGAGAGCAAACACCACATTTGTACATGAGAACAGACCTGGTCTTTCCCTGACTTCTTCCAGGGTTAGTGCATCCACAAGGACGCGTGCTTGATCCATTAGCCTGGCACACAGGTCTCTCTTCAATCTCTGTTCCCTGGTACAAAAGGAGAGGGTGGAGACCTTGAGGTTCCTCCAGGACAGCCAGGCACTATGACTGCCCTTGCCATCTTTTAGGCTCACTGATAAAGCTGCTGCCTGCAGACCAAGCCCATGCCAACTGAATTGTTGTCTGGGCCAACCAACACCCACAGGGCCCAATCCCTTTTGTGCTCTCCCTCTTTGAACTGGGTAGAAATCATCTCTCTGAAAGTCTCTGGTATTTTTAGGCCAGAGATGAGCTGCCTGAATGGCTCATGGCTGGTTGCCTGCCTGCCCCTTGGGAACAGGGCATGCAGGAGGCAGGGAGGAAAAGGCACGGTCACACCACGGTGTTTTGCAGCCGTCCTCAGCTGCCTGGGTGCCACAGAGAGCCTATAGGCAATTTATTCCACAAATAATGTAGACCTGAAGAATCTCTACATAAAGGAGGAATTCAAAGGTTGCTAAGAGCCACCTTTGCTTGAAAGTGGGATGGAAGACCTGAGAAGAGTTTCCCTGTGGTCCTGGTTAGCAGCTGGCTGGCTCAGCTGAGCATCCATCATGCAGCAAAACGCGATAATTGTCTTGCTCTGTGCTCCCCAAACCTGCCAAGTGTGGCCGATGCCCACTGTTAGCAAATCCCACCCTCATTATATGCTCCCCATCCTCGTCCTTCCGAGGCGCCGGGCTCTGGAGTGCACAATTAAACACCCGCCATCCCGTTGCTCCTAGGCCAGTTTGTCATCGCCAGCATTTGTTTGGGAATGTTTGTTGGGAAGCACATGGTGGCAGGGGCAGTGGATGTTGTTGAGGTTTTTTCCTCTTGTGCCTGGGGGCCAGAGAGCTTTGTGCGTTTCTCAGTATGTTAAACTCAATTTAAAAATAATAAAAAAAAACAACATCAGGATAACTTAAAGCAGATGTGAACACAAGCCTGGGACCCTTCTGAGCACAAACACAACCATTTCATTGCAATTCCAAAAGGCTTTTCTGGCAAGCCTCCCCCCATGTCCTACATTCTTTCATTCCAAGGAAGACAAACAATTCAGACTGGAAACAGCAAGGCACGTTTTTCAAATAAACAGGTTCCCTCAAACAGTTTTTGCCTTTGTGCCACCCCAATGCCCATATTCCTCTCTTAAAGGATCTTCTGGGATGATCTAAATGACAATTTGTGTCACACCTTCCATTTAAAGGGTTCAAAGCACCGCACTCAGCCCATATGAGCCTCTCACATGAAAGTGTTTTCACCTTCACGCGCCAACACAGTATCTTCATGACCTGAACTTACAGACAGAATCTGTTGTATTTGTGGACACTAGAACTAGAAATTCTGTGGAGTCTGGCACTGCTGGAAGAGGAACATCCCTGGAATGTGAAACGCACTACTTGCTGGTGACTGGGGATCCTTTGAAAAGCAGGTCGCGTGGTCATTTCTGCTCATCAACACCCAGGTCTGTCATTTTAAACAAATAAACCATATTTTACCTCACAGGTCTTTCACTGGCTCAACCAGAGAGAGATTTTTGGACAGAAGTACAGTCCATAACATGTTACCTGATTCCCTTGTTACCTTAATTCCATCTCTCATTTCTCCCTGTGTCCCTTAGACCAGCAGCTGCCTTGTCCAAAGTCACTCATCCCTTCCTTCTAGTTTCTAAGTTTCGTGGTGCTGGGGCTTACTTCACCAGCTACTTTTGGGTCTGGCTGTGACTTCTGTGACTAATTCCTGGACTCTGCTCCAGCCCTGCTCATGAGTTCTGTTCAGCTCCACATTGATCCACCTGTCTCTTGATGAGAAAAAGCAAGGCCAAATCTGGGAGGATTTTAGTGTTTCAGAGTTTTGGTTCATTATGTTTTCCATATTCCCCTCTGTGAGAAAGAACAGAGGTGGTCTCTGGAGAACCTCAGACAGATGGGGACAGTTCCAGATTCTACACCTGGGATCCTGTTTCTCCTGGACCTTCCCCATTCAAGGAAACAAAACTGAGGCAGACTCAGCTCTAGTCTTCTACCCACAGAAAGCAGAAAGCCAGTACTGGCAATTTCTGTTTCAAATCAAGATTGTTTGGAGACATCTTGGGCTGCCCTGTGTGGTCAATTTGAAGAATTTCTTATGTCCTCCAGTCAAATGGCATGTACACTATTAAAACTGATTGTAAACAGTACATAGTAGATGTAATAAATATAATAGCAGGTAGAAAATAATAAATAAAAGATAATGAAATTTATTATTTGTCACAGAAAAAATAAAGAGGGATTAAAAGAAATGGAATGCCTTCTGCAATGTGAGGACAGAGGAATGGCTTGAGAACCAACAGGAGGTCAGTCCCTGGGCGAACAGTTTCAAGCCATACCACTTCTTCCCCCACTACAACAGCTTCATCCCACGTTTTAAAGCTGGGTTACTTAGGAAGACACAGGTACAGATGTGATAATCAGTGCAATGGGAGCCAAATGACTCCAGTGGTAGGGGTGAAACAAGAGAAATGAGATGGCCTTCACAGCCCAGCCCTTATGGGGGGTGAGTTGTTGCGTCCTCTAATAACAGAAATATCTGCTTCAGCCTCCTAATGGGATTTTCATATTCCTCATGAGCTTAACATGGGAAAATATGTACAAAAATAAATCGATCATTACAAATCACGATGACGAAAAATCTTTAAATCTCCCAAATCCTTCTAAATCCCTTTACAGGATTCTGTATTTCTCACAGTAAGTTCCTTCAGTTAACTCTGCCACTGAGTTAAGGTACCCAGAGGAGAAATAAAAAAGCTGTGCTTGAAAAACATTTTTCTTTGACTGCTGGACTTTGCAGGACCTGACAAACCAAGGGACAAGCACCCCATATCAAGGACAGCTGCATAAACTTCCTGAGCACAAGAAATTAATCATAATAAAAGGCTTTTAAATTTTTTTTAATGCAGTTAGGTACCAAAGATAAAAGGGTTATTTCCCAGAATCGTTCCTGTTTGGCACAGTTCCTGATTGCTTAGATGAAGAACGTTTATTATTGAGCTTTTCATAACCTCTAACCTCAAAATCTGGGGAATACCTTACATGGAAAATACAGAACACAGTAAAATTACAAGCGTTCCTGGCTTTTGCGTTCCCTCGCACCAATATTCCTTCCTGCTCTTCAGCAACTCACCCCTGGGCCATGCAGTGTCTGAAGGCTGCTCCCAAGCTGACTCTTGGCTAATAGAAATAATTCTGAAAGTTGGGTGGGACTGAGCCAAGCAAAGTAAATCACTATTTAAGCCTACCCAGATTTGCCTCTACTTGTATAAGATTGTGAATTGAGTGCTTAAGGATTTCAGGCTTCTCCCGTATTGATGTACATTTCAGATATTCCTGCTTTCAGTGCTCAAAAGCTGTTTGCTGCCAATATTGATGATGTGTTTTCTACATGGTTCTACAGCACAAGCCCATTCTGCTGCATGGATGGAGAGGCCATGAGAGTTCAGTGCTTCTTGTCTGGAGGCAGCTCCACAAAGTGGCCTGGGAACAGCAGCCTGACCCTGGGCAGAGAAGTGTCTACTCACCCACCAGGTTCCAACTGAAGCTGGTGCAGGAGGCAGGAGAAGGAGGAGGAGAAATGCTCTCCTGCTGCCAAAATACAGCATGAGCATGAACACGGCAGTCACTTTATACCTTTGTTCACCCTGAAAATTCAAGCAACAGGGAAATGAAACTAAACTGAGAATCAGGCAGAAGGGAGTCCTGCCCTGTTCTGGCTGGGGCAGCACAGCTGGGATGTCATCAGTTGACGTTGGCAGGCTCATGGCAGCAGCTGCTCCTGAGGCAGGAAGGTCAGGAAGCTGCCTCCATCCCCATCTGCCAGAGCTGTGTCCTGTCCCAAGCTGTCACTGCATTAGTATTACTTCATCACGTACCAGCACTGCCTCTAACTCCAACCTCATCCCACAGGCTATATTGGCAGAAAATAAATTTTAAGGATACACTTGATCTGTGGTGGCCTTTAGCATCAAAAACAAACATAAAGCTATTAAGTGCAAGATATTTGGGGATGGAGGAAGACTTACAGCTCAGTTCTACAGGGCATTCACTCAGAGGAACAGTCCCTTTGAAATTATCATGCAAATCTGGAGGCTTTTCAGCAATTTCAGCTAAATCCTTCAGGCTTGTGCACACAGAGAGGTTAATTTGGTTTCAAACAGCATGGATTAAAAGCAGAACATTTATTCCTGATTAATTCCCTCTGTGATCACTTCTATTTTGGAATAAAAATGCTTAAATGCCTAACTCTGAACCAACCCAACTCATCCCCAGCCTGGTTTAGGTTAAGAGCCAGTCAGTCTTTTCCATCTGACAGTGTTTGTAAAGACATTTGGTTGGGAAGAGTCAGGAATTGCTTCACAGGCAGGCAAACCTTTACTAGGTCAGAAAAAGCACCTTAAAAGATGGGATATTTCCTAGATGAGACTCAGATATCAATTACATCATTAACAAGTTCAGGACAATTCTGTTCTCTTCCATGAGCCAACTTCTGATCTAACCCACAAGAAGAACTTGACCACTGACTTTAGAGGAAGTTTTTCCAAGAACTGTAGGAAAAAAAATGTTATCAGACCCTCACCAATGATTCCAGGGGAGTCATTCACACAGGAAAGGGTGGCAGAACTGACCCTTTCTTTTCATGTAACTAGTTAAAAATTTTGTCAGTTGGAAAGGAAGTTTTATAGGAGGGAAAGCACTGAAAGTCTTGAGTTTCTTGTAATTTACTTTTTTAGCTAGAATTTTGTTAAGTCTGTTATAACAAGCAGTGAAATGAAAACAGTGAGAAATCCAAACATTTCACCAGTCAGGAAACTAATGGTGCAGAAAGACCTTGACCACAGAAAAGTACCTGAAAGGGACATTAGACCACTGCTGAGAACAGCTAAAACTGGAGGTAAGGAATCAACAAACTACCTGTGTGTTCAGGGGATGTTCTGGGGCCTTCAAATGGAAATATCTGGAAACTGGCCCCTGGGCTGCAGTGAAAGCATTGCCTGCACTCCTGCCTTCTGCTCAGGAGTGACACCTGCACTGGTTACATGCAAATCTGTGTTTCTATAAATCATCAATTCTCCCCTGCAGGATGCAGACACATCCAAAAGGGAGCATGGCACTTCTGCGGGTGCTTATGGCAACACTGCAGGGCGGGCTAAGAGACAAAGTAAAGGACAATTATCTAAGATGGAATATCTGGTCCTGTAGCAACTCATTCAGACAAACTCCAGCAAAACATCTCCCTCCTCCTGCCCTGCAGGCAGAACTTTCACCTACCAAATTCACATCCCACTCCCACCGCAAACTCTTTCCCAAAAGCATGCATTGCCCAAGCTGATCTCAGAGAGACTAATCCTGAAAACTACCTTTGTAAATCAACATGTAGTGGATGAAGAAATGAAGAATTAATTACTTGACTAAAGTAAGTGAGCAACAATAAGGGAATCTTAAAACGCTGGAAGTTTTAGTCCAAAGCACCTTTCCAGTTTCTGCTGTTACTCTCAGCCTGGCTTGCTGCTGTGTCCTACAAGACTTTGGGATTGTTAATAATCTACATCAATTTACAGTCTCTCAGGTCAGGAAGATTAGAATAAGAGGTAGATCAGGTAAATATTAAATATTTTAAATATTAGTCCCATCAGTCACTGTTATTTACTGCTTGTGAAGCACAGCGGGGAACATAGAATAGGGCAAGAGGGGGCTGGTCACCAGGCTGCAAGTGGACAGAGTTGCCAAGCTATAAATATGCTGATGTATTTTTACACTTGTTGTGACAAAGTCACATCGCTTGTTGTGATGCTGGAACATTGCTGGGGCTGTTTTCTAATTATAATTAGATTCTGTTACTTTTCCAGTGTCATTATCAGAGACACAGTCATGTGTGCTTGCTTTGAAATGCTACTGGCCCCGCTAATTATTCTGGGCACAAGGGAACTCCACAGGCAGAGGGGAAATAATTCCAGTCCCAGGAGCGCCTCCTTCAGATGGTGGGTACCACTCTGACACCATCACAGCCCACAGCAGGGACCCACTGCAGGATGCTGTGACTGATTTTTGGATGCCGATTTCAGCGAGCACCCCTCCAACAGCACACCTCACGGGGCACTGGCAGCCTCTCTGCAGGTGCTCTTTCCTTGCCCTCACCTGCTGGTGCCCTCATGTCTGTAGGCTCTTTTGCACTTGTGGATTCAGAGGCAGGATTGGAAAGCAAATGTACTGAAACATTTTCCGAATCCAAAAATAGATGACACCTATCACTATAAAATGACTTGCTGAAGCAGCCACACTTAAACATCTGTGCCTTACCAGAGCATGTGATGCTGCAAGGGTTTTCCTTTGTTTCTTGGAGCATCATTGTTCTGCATCTCACAAGTACCTCCACAGGGACCTTCCCAAACAAACTACAAGGAGCTGTGCCCAGGAAAACAGGACCCTGGACTTTGTGGGTGTAGCTGATGTGCAGAGAGATTCCAGCTGAAAGCACTAGAGGACTTACTGGAGCAGCTCCTCATCTACAAATCCACAGGAAAATGGAATTAAATGATGGGACTTAAAAGCTAGGGAGAACCACACTGCCTCTGCTTAATATTCCTATTAGGATAACACAACCAAGACAAGGGCAGGAAACAGCCTGGGGAAATGGAAGCTGTTTCACACAGTTCATAAAGACACTGGAAATATCCTCCTGTAAAGCTCAGTCTGTCACACTAGCAGAGTGCTAGTGACCCTTATGCTGCTGATCTTGCTGCACTTCAAACACTTTAATCTACAGTTATTTAACTTCATGAATTAAGAATAATGTATTTCTGACATTAAGCAAATAGTAGGAAGAAAATGGGGATGGTTCCGTGCAAATGTGTGAACACTCCCAGAATCTTTGGCCATTCAGCCCCAGGCACTGCTCCGCCTGATCAGGTCTGATTGATGCTCAGGTACCTCAGTGTGCACTTCAGTTCCTTAACATCAAGCCGGGAGATTCCAGATTCTGCATTTTACACCATTCCCAGGATGCCTCCCATGCTGTGGAGTGGCCTCTGCAACTGAAATATAAAGACTCGTGACTGCCCACTTCTCTGTATTCATTGAGATGTATCTTTAGGTCTTACGCATTCCCTCATGTTTGTGTCTGAATGAACTGTTGGAACTTCAGAGGGGAAAAGCTTTCAAGATCATCAGTGGGACTGCTTTTATTAGCTGCAGACTCTTCTTTACATGGTCTCTCTGTCTCAGAGGAAAAACTGTGTGACTTGACTCTTGCACTCAAAATTCCACAATAAGTATTTATGGTTTTCCCTTATTACACTGGCTTTATGTCCAGAAAACCACGTTAGTGCCCAGTGTATGTCTTCCTTTGCTCAGCATCAAGCCCTGAGTTCTATTTTCCTTTTTAGCAATACCTCTTCCCCTTCCTGATGATGACTATGATACCTTTCAGGCAATTGTAGACTGTTTTAAAGTCACCTTTTAATCACCTTGTACAGCCAGGGCATGTATACTTAGCTCCATTAATCTTACTTTATTTAGCTGCCATACTGCAAGGCAAGATGCTCCCATCAAATAACCCCTCACCTTCCTGGCTCTGTAGGAATATCAACTACTTTCAGTCCCAGGAGGACTGGTCACCTCTGCAGCCCAGGGTGCTCCAGAGGCGTGTGCAGGCCAGGATGATGGAGGAGAGCATTTCACCCCACTTTACAGCTTGGAAATATAGGGACACCATACAAAAGGATCCTTTTTCCTTTTAGGAGTACTATATACATCCTCTAAAGCAGGAAACTTAATTAGCCTGGCTGCTCTGACAGCGTTTTCTCCTGGGAAAAAAAACTTGCACTCCTTCAATGATCAGAACTTTTTAATCCTGGTGCCAAATGCATTTCTCTGAATTAATATTGGTGGAATGAAAAGGCTTTCTTCTCTGCTTCAGCCTTCTCTCCCAGGATAAATCCTTTTGGAATTTGCTTTGCATATTGTGCTTTTGAATGTTCTTTCAAATGTTAAAAAATGACTGTGTGAGAATGTCGCCTTCTCATTAACTAAATTTACTACATATTTTCCTCCATTGTTACCAGTACAGTTCCAGCAGTGTTAACAATGGGAACCCTAGAGCAAATGGTCTGGCACTAGCACTTGTCATCCAACTATGGCTGGTCAAAAATGTGTTTGAAAACTGGCCTTGTGTTTTTTTTAAGTGTGCTTGTTTTCAGTAAGCACTTCCAAATGATTAAAAAAAAAAGAATTCCAGTGTTTAGTTGTATTTTAATCGGAAAGATATCGAGGAGTTCATGGTTTTTGGGGGGAAAACATGGTGGTGAATAAAGGAAAGCATTGTATTCCATACCTGCCTTGTTCTTGACTGGAGGGAGGAAGTTAACAAAAAGAAAAGAACAGGAGGGTATGGTTCTCTTCATTCAGAATGGAGCGAAGTAGTTTTTAAAATTCAAAATCACTAACAAAATGGGGTAAAAAAGTCATAAAACTTCTGATGTCTTTTAAAATTCATTCTAGTGTATATCCCTTCTCTTTGTATCACAGAGGAATGTACAATATGGCCCATCGTGACAACAGTGAGCAACCAAGTTTTCAAGTTTGCAAGAAGCTTTCAACACCAAGGTAAGAGCCCTCAGCTAAATTCAGCAAAGGCAGGAAATATTTAAATGTGTTTCTAGCACTGGTGGAAGAAGCATGGCAGCAAAACTCTCTGGTGAAAGCTCTGCAGGGAGCCAGAATGGTCCCCTCTGATATTAAAACTTAGTAATCTACAAAACCTGCTTCCATTCATTGGAAACTACTGATACTTTTTTCCCTTTTGCAAATACTTAATTTCCATTGTTACCACAAATCTCTGCTATAACTAAAACACAGCAAAGGCACATGCTCTGAAATCCCTCAGCTGTGGCTTCCTATAGCCATGGAAACAGAGTTTTGCATGCCCAGGGCATGGTGAGGTGGATTTGTCAGGGTTCTTCCTTTTCCTTGCAACCTGTCAAAAAGTCTGTTTGCTTCTTGTGAATGTGCAAAGCAAGATCCTGGACTGAGACATTTTTTATTTCAACTCAGACCAAGGTCACACCTGGTCATGACCGATACTTGACTGGCCTCCCTCAGTGAACTGGTTTTTATACTCTTCTCACAATGAATTTAAGTCATCAGCTGTTAATACGTCTGCAAACCTACTGCTTCCTTCCTGGTGTTAGACCAGGATTCAGAGGATTCAGAGGACCCAGTTAATACTCACAGCTCGATCCAATTTAAGAAGAGGATTTTGAGCTCAATTAGGTTGCTTACTGGCTGCCTCTGAACCCGAGCTGGGACTAAACTGTGTGAGAACCTTCCTTTGGGTCAGACTGAAATAACCCAAGATACGTTGGCACACCTGCACAAAAGCTCTGCTCCACTGCTGATTTAATGCTCTGCATTCCCAGTGGTGCTGTGGAGATGCCCGCATTTATATAAGAACCTACTCATTTACAACACAGCTCCTTTTCCTTTTTTTTTTTTTTTTTTTTTAATGCATGCATGAAGTGATGTTATTAATAGTTTGTGATCTACTGCGCTTTTCATCTGAGGATCTCTCACAAAGCATTTTAGGAGACTGAATCAATTTTCAAAACACTCCTATGTAATACTATCCCAATTTTACTGGAAGGAACATTAAGGCAGTGGGTGGCAATTTTCCCAAGGGTCCATTGGTAGTGTCAGAAATAGAGCCCTGGACTTGGACTCCAAATATAGCTGACATTCTCATCCCATGGCTGAAAACTGAGCGCAGGAGTCCCCACTTTAACACTGAACATACCTTCTGCCTTATGCTTCCGAAACGGCTGCCTGTTGCCATGGTAACTGCGGTTCAGCTCTCTGGACCAGATTTGCTTCTGTTATATCAATGAGAATCATGAGCAAATTCATTGAAATTAATGGAGCTACCCCAGATTTCCGTGGTCAAGAGAGGATACAGAGCAGATTTAGTCCCTCTGAATTTGATATAAGAAGGTGGTGATCTGTTGAGAGTGGGAAAAAATTCTTTGATCGTTGCAGGGGGGAAAAGGATGAAGGACATCTTGCAACAAAGGTATAAAACGAAAATCTGTGAACTTGACTTTGGAGTGACCTGACATTCTCAGACTGACTTCTGACCATTACCAATGGAAGGCCTTATTTTTCCCAAATAAGTGTTCTGCTTCCCCCTTGCACTGAGCAAAGGCCATATTCATGCTTTTACTGTGAGAGTAAGGGATGGTGGAGAATGGAGTCAAAGAATCTACGAAGGAATGTGGACATGACCAGCTTGTGTTGCTGTCCGCAGGATGGGTCTCTCAAGGATGAGGGAGCTGGCAACAAGTCCTCAGGTTGCCTCCCTCTGGCCTCTTCCTGGAGGGGAAGGCAATGCCTGATGGGATGGGAACCTGAACAAACAATTTCTTCAGTGTCTGCCACAACACTGCAAGGACCTGGACTGCTGCTTAGTGGGGAAATGGAAGAAATGGGGAGGCAAGACATGGAACAGGGAGAGCTCTTCTAGCAATAGTAACCATCACCCCAGAGCTGCCTCATTTCTTGCAGCACCTCAGCTCTCTAGACCAGAGGGCAAAACTTAGGCTAGCACAGGCAGTGTCCCCTCCAGTGACACACAGCCTTGTGTGCAGTGAGAACTGGGGGCTGGCACGGGGGAAGAAGTAAAGTACAGAAATGGGGCATCTCAAAGGCTTAGAAGTTGGTTGGTCGCCCTACATTTGGGCTAAAGCCCGAATTCTAATTTGAGATGAGTTTCTCCTATGATCCTGGAAAGCAAAGCATGCTATCCTGTGTCCAAAGCTGAGCAGGCAGCTGCTGTTTCACACAGTTCATAAAGACACTGGAAATATCCTCCTGTAAAGCTCAGTCTGTCACACTAGCAGAGTGCTAGTGACCCTTATGCTGCTGATCTTGCTGCACTTCAAACACTTTAATCTACAGTTATTTAACTTTATGAATTAATATTCAACCTTCCCAAGCTGCCAGTCATGCACATTACACTGTCCTTGACCACTCAAGGGAAACCCTTTGGATCAGGTAGATTCAGTACTCAGAGGAGGTGTTATCACTGTGGCAAAACTGATGCAAATTTTTTGAGTGGAACTCCTGAAAAACGGGAGCTGGGAAGTCCGTGTGCAGCAAGGTCTGGCACCATCTGCTGTTCCTTATGGCAAAAATCCTGCCGAGCTTTCAGAGCTGTTATGCGTTTGTGCTGCAAAACACTTGTCCTAATCGGGGGCAAGGGACATCTGGCAGTGACAAGGGATGGGGGTAGGACTCAGCACCCAATTTGGAGGACCACAGACACCGTTCCAGAGGGCACTGCAAGATTGATCCTTGCATATAAGGAAGCTAGAGCAAAGATTGGCTTTGGAAAGCAGAGCTGATCAGACTAAACACAGTGACCCTGCTGAACACCCCAGAGCAGCATCAGGGACGTGCACGGTCAGCCAGGCCATGGTTTGGGTACGTGTTTCGTAAGACTCAGTATATTGCGAAAAAAATATATTTTTGCCCACCTCAAAATAAGAGGTCAATGCTCTGATTCAGTATCTCATTACATGCTAAAATTTGTATTTGTCCTATCATTTTACCAAAAGTCTGACCTGATTTCAAGCTTTTAAAGAAATCCCCATGAACATGAGGTTCAGGCTGAGGGTTCAAGGTGAATGCTTTCCACATCTGCTGTTGGAAAGAGTGACCAAGCAAAAAATGACTGGAGATAATACAGAAATTAATTTTCTACATTGTGAATATTTCCAGTTTCTTGGGAAGACACGAATCCAAATTTTCTTTTTTTTTTTTAAATGATTTTATAGTTCTACCCAAAAGATTGAGTAAAAAGCTTGAAAATGCCACACAGAATTGAGTTGTCATAAGAATAATAACAAATTGCGCTCTTAAAAACAAATTTGTGATTTTTATGTTCACTTCATTACATTTTTGAGGGCACAACATGTAAGATTTAAGTGCTTGATGTTAGTAATAGTACAGTGCCATTACTACCAGACAGCAATATCTATCCGTGTATGATAAGGGCAAAAACTGACTTCTCCCTTTAAGTTAGACCACGTTAATCTCCCACACAATTCCCTTGAAGATTTATACTCACAGAATAGAGACTCTCCACTGACTCAGGAAAGCTGCCACTCTACATGATTGCCATAATTTGAAAGGACAAAATGTTTACAAGGAAAGGCAAAAAATCTCAAGATTTGAATTTTCTATTGTTGAAAACTCAGAAATCAGACAGTCATCTTAATATTGGAAACACACTTTGTAAATAGGTGCTTGAAAAAGGACTTTGCTCCTGTAAAAATGGGATTATTTCTAGGTCTGATGGAAACATCAAAAAATGAGTTTTTCTACTTCCAGGTGATCCAGACATGCCCACTGTCTTGGTTTGAAAAGACAGAGGTTTGTTAAGGAAGGCGGGAGCGTCCCTTGGAATGGAAGATGCAACCCCCTTCTCTCCGAATTATTATAATTTTGAAATTAAGGGGTTTTCAGGCATAGATACAGGGAATAGGAATAACAGTTCTTTTATTAGTGTGTGTATATGTATATATATATATATTTTTTTTTTAACAAAACAATAATACAGAAACACTGGCTCAACCTGACAGAGGCAGGTTAACCTGACACCTTGCCAGGCAGGCTGGTGGTAGCAGTCCAATAGGTGATAGCTGCAGTTTTCTGGCGATCTTGTAGAAAAGGTCTGGTCCTCCTCAGAAAGTCCAGTGGTGGTTGTGTAGCTCTTGTCCTCTCGCAATCCAGTGGAAAAACTCGCTTCTGCTGTTCCAAAACCCCAAACCATATCCAAGCGGGAATGTCCGGCTCCTCCCCCTGGGCAGGGCATCTCACAATGGGATGATGAGTCATGGGCAAGGCACTGATGGGCCCATTAACAGGAGATGGTCCAGGAGCGAGTTATCTGTGAGTTATGGGGCAAGGCATTCTTGGGGCCATTAACAGGAGATAGTCTGGAGGGAGGAGGCAGGGAACATTGCTACACCTGGTTTCAATAGTTCATGAAGATGGTGATAGACTACACCGTAACCCAGGACATCCATTTTCTCAGAGCTCTTGGAAGAGGAATATTTGAGGATTATTGTCACAAAAGTTTACAGAATGAGCTTCTGCTCCACACACTGATTTTCACAGACATAGCTCTGCTGTGCTCTGTAGGCAGTAGCTAAGACATTGTGAGTCTTTTGTGTCTAAGGATGGCAACAAACATTCTTTAGATCTATGTTTTATCAGTACTTTTTACATCCCAGCTGCAGGGTTTCCTTATTTTTTTCCTCCCAGCCATCTCTGAGCATGACCCTACACCAGGACACCTCACTGGGCATCGCCCCCTTCCACATGGCTGCCTGTGGAAGCTGGGAAACAGTGCAGTCACACCAATTCTTTGGACTGAAGTTGTAAGAGGAGCTTTTCAAGGTCAGAAACTATCAGAAGACTGAGCAATGATCCCTCCGTAAGAAGGCCTGATAGCAGTGACTTTACCAACACCACTTGTTTTTGCTGACTTTGCCCTGATTTTTTCAGGCACTGCTCCCTGCCGTTTTTCTGACTATCTAATGCTGTTCCCAGGGGCACAGATCAGTTACGGTAGCACTTGGAACACAAAAGGATGGAAGATGAAAACTCTGTGTCAGCTAAATATATATATATATATATATACACACACACACAGTTGAGTTTGCATAAATGAGCTTTACCTGTAAAACTCAAGAGTGCACAGCACACTGGGGTATATAAGCTCCTGATTGCCTCTCCTCAGTAATGAGACAGATCAACAAAGCAAAAACATCCACGGACAAACCAGGGCCTAATTACGTGATTGTGCCAAAACTGAAGAGCCATAAAAAGGGATCAGCAGCAACAGCAGTAAATTATCTCAGCTGCTGCATGAAAATAGAAAAAAAAGTGATTGGCTATCGTGCTCTCTAGCATGGCTTTCACTTGCTTGAGTTGGTAATTTGCCCATTTTGCACAGCTTTTTGGCTTTGTGAACTCAAAGTTCTTTTTTCCCCCCAGTCAAAACTCATCCTGATCTCTTTCCATGGTCCCAGTGTGTAAATTGCACCTTCTTGCAGCACAGCTCTGCCCTGCACCTACATCATGCAATGGGGAGCCATGCAGAGACCTCTCAGCTGGCTGAGACTGGGCAGGGCAAGGGTAGAGCTAAGTCAGACATTATCCCAACATGCCATTAGTCTCCTCAGAAGAGAGTCTATTGTAGTGAAAAATCAGATTCAGATGAATTAGTCAGTCTAACCTGTGTGCTTAAAGGACGAAGAGGATGCTTTGCTAAGTTCCATGTGAATTTCCAGTGAGGCTAAAGTTCTCTCACATAAAAAAACAGGGTATAAATGCTCCATTTCCTCAGAGAGGGGCCAGGAGGATAAGCCCTCTTCCACTCCCAACAGAGGCCAATTGCCAAAAGCTGTAAAATCAGTAAGAAATTCACAGTCCCATTCCACAAGCATTTGGTCCTTATAATAAATTAAACCCAAGAATGAAGCATATAAATAAATGGTTAAAAAATGGGGAGTTTAAATCTCAGTGATCAAAATTATGTCAAAACATAAACCTACTAAAGAAGGAGCAGCGCTGCTGGTCACAGACAGCTTGGCTACTCCCCACACTCTTCCCCTGGTGCAGAGCCTGACCTACTTGATACATGTTCCTGCACTAAGGCCCCAGCACTAAGTATCTTACACCCCTCAAATCGCATTCCAGACTTATAATTGCAAAGCAGCTGTCAGCCTGAGCCCTGCCACAGGACCTCCCCATCTGTTCAGCCCATCTAGCATTACAGCAGGGGACAGCACGGAGGCTGAAACTGGATCGGATGTGGAGACGGGACCTGCTGCACTGCCCACGGGGCCGCAGGAGATCACTTGCACTTTCACCGTCTTGAAGTGCTTCAGACTTCAGAAGAGTAGTGGGCAGAGGCTGATCAGAAGAGGGGAGAAGGGACACTGCAGAAGGATCAAATTCTGCAATGTGACTCTGGCAGCTGAGTCAAGAAGACAGACATCCTTGGCTTCACTGGGAGGAGATGTTTGATTTCTGGCAGGGCTGAGAATCATTTGAGAGCCCCTTAGAGGAAAACCTGATACCCTGACTTTCCCCAAAGCCTCCCCCTCCACATCTCACAGTATTAACTCTTTCTGTAGCAACTGATTTTACAGAGTCTTATATCATCTGTCCTGAAATGCATAGCTGGAGGTACACATTTCTAAACTTGTGTGCTATTGCTTAGACCATATGTTGATGGAGGAGTACCTGTCTCTGAATCAAACAACATAGGTCTTGACCTGTGGTCTTTTCCAATCATCCCAGCAAAACTCCAGACTTTTCATTCTCAAGAACAACTACAGAAGTATAAAGGAAGGACTTCAAGGTTTAACTGCATCTGATTTGCACTAATTCAGTTTCAGGGGAATGTGCTGTATTTCATACAGGAGCTGGAAGTCCTTTGACTTGCTATGTTGGTAACATAGACCTTGAACAAGCAGTGTATACAATCCACATCTCCTGACTCTCAGGACTTTTCAATCCTCCCCAAAGTCCTAAGCCACTGCAAGTGGTCAGCAGGTGCTAAGATGTGAGGAACAAACCATGGTGCCTTTCCCTTCCCTCTGAAAGTGAAGAAACGTGCTCTTGCCCTCTCAGTCCCACCCGTGCTGAGTAAGGGTGCAGGCAGCTCTGTGCCGAGTTCCAGTGGTCCTTGTGCTGACAGATGTCCGTGCTCAGGGCTGCTTGGGTCACTTCCCCTATCCCGCCTTCCCAGCTGGGCTCGCCTCCTTTGACCCTGCTGCTTATGCCTCCAGGTGGCTTAAGATCCCCAGTTGCTCTCAGGCTAAGAAAAATGTTCCCTGATGATGTGCCCCAGGAATTTCTGCAGGCTGGGACCTATCCATGAGAGACCCAAACCTGTAACACAAGCAGCCTCTCACTGACTGGAGCTCCCCACCCCACACCCAGCACAGCCAGGATGCTCCGTGCCCTGTTGTGTCACCAGTGCCCTTGTTTGCCTGCCCTGTCCGCGTGGGATCACAGTTGCCCGAGTAGCTGTGCCCTGGTACTTGTGCCCTCTGTGTGCACACGTGTGTGTGCTGGTGGCGGTGAGTGCCAGGCTCTCACATGGCAGCGGATTGGAGGCAGAAGCCAGCGTCTCACAAACTCATTTCCTGGCAGAGCACGGATGGGGGAAGGGACAAGCTCTCTTCGTCAGCCCACACAGTTTCACACAGTCCCAGCCTGGATAAGCCAAACCTCTTAAAGGCATAAAATGTGTGTGCTGCCGGTAGCAGCTCTGCCCTAAGTCCCCTGGACCAGCTGGCACAAGGGCAGCTGTGAGTTCAGCAGCTGGGCAGAAGGGATGGTGACGCACGGTGCTTTATCTGGAGATCTGCTTTATTATTTGCTGCTTTAACCTCTGAGCCTTTGGGTTCTGAGGGCCAGATCCTGGGCTCTGGGCATGCCCTCCCTGCACAGTCCTATCGACACTGGTATAGTCACTGGTGATGGTTCTCACCAAGAGTGTGCACCAGGTGCAAACAAACCACACGTTGCCCAATTGCACTACCCCTCAAATTCCTCCTGTGGATCAGAGCTTGGAGCCACATGAGAGAGATGTCAGCCAGGATTTTCCATCTGGGGCAAAGCAACCCCTTCTACAATTTCCCTGCAGTACTATGCCAAAGGTGCAGTTTGGTATGCTCATCACTCCTGTATGTGTTTCCTCCCTACCAACACATGGGCACATTCAAAGCTTTTGTAACCTATTCAGAAAAAAATAACCATCACAATAAGAGGATATCACCTCTCTGAAACTCCTAAGTTAAGAAAGACCAACATTTCCTGGCTTCTGACTCAAGAGATCTCTAATCTCAGACTGCTGGAAGGCTGGAGGCCATACCAGTCAAAGGATCACTCTGTGCCTCATCTGATCTTCTGTCTTCACCAGTGGCTGCTCTTGTGTCCTAAAGACAGGATACAGAGCAACAGGGTTTTTAGTCTGGCCCAGAAAGTCTGTTCTTATAACAAATAAAGAGCAATATTTCAAAGTGGCAATAAGGAGTGGAGCTGAAAGGGCAACATGTCCTTTACTCTAGATCTCCAGCCAAGTCCACAGGCACAGGTTCCACTCACAGACAAGCAGGAATGCTCATGTGGACACTCAGGATTTCAAAGCATTTGGGCAGTCACACATGTAGCAACACGTGAGAAATCTGCAGCGTGAGACGTGGTTTGCTGGCACGTGGAGACTGATGTACCCTAAACACGCTTAGGCTGACGTCCCCAAAATACACTTAGACTGACATCCCCAAAACATGCTTAGACTGACGTCCCCAAGCTTAGTTCAAGGATTGGCACCAGACTCCCAGCACAAGGGTTCTGAAAAAATTCCCTGATACAAGGTACTGGAGCTGGAGGGAGGAAAACACCTCCTGCCATTACAAATCACAAGCATGATGGTCACATTTGGTGACATCCAGAGGACCACATCAGTCCACCATAAATGTTTTAACTCAGGACCAATTATTCAGCTCCATTTCTGATAATTCCTGAGGGGCCAGCCTTTGTTCTGAACATCTTAAATGTCCCCAGCAGTCTAACACAGATACTGTGTGTACTGTCTATTGTGCACTCGTTTTACTCCATAAAGGCATATATGTAGTCCTCTCACATGAAAAATATTACTGGGGAGAAGGTAGTTTGAAATTCTGATGTATCAACAAGTCATGACACAGCCCAGTCTCCAACCGCCTGTACTTGGCTGGTTAACACACAAATAAGAAAAATCTTTCTGTCTTCTACAATGGGATTTTAGCTCATCTTAACCATCTGTTTGATTTTTTTTTTTTTTCCCCCTCATAGTAACAAGTCCTTTTTGGAAAATTCCAAGGGTATCTATCTAACCACTCCTTATAAGGCATTACCACCTTAATATCAGAAATGGCATCTTTCCTACGGACTAGGAATAGTAGTTTTCGCTGATATAAAATGCAGTTTTTAACTGCTCCCTTGACAGAAAAGTTTTAACTGGCAGTTTTGTAATGAACACTGGAAGCTGAAATTAGATCACTTGTTCAATAAACATCAAGAGGAATTGACCTAAGTCAGAGCAAGATTTTACAATGTTGTATTTTTAATATCAAAAATACATTTTCTTTCTAATCCCCACAAAAGAAAGGATAGAAAAGGAAGTCTGGAACTGACCTAATTTCACTGCCAAATCAGCCTGTTATTGAGCCAAAAGTATTCTATCAAACTTCTTATTGTTCTTAGCAAAGAGATGCCATTTCTATGAATTCAGAATGATTTGAGAAAAGCAACCTCCCATTTTGTGACCTGAAAAATTTTATACAAGCCTTTAAAACAGTTCCAGAGCACACAAACTTAGGAAACTGCCCCTGTGAGACAATTTCTGTAATCTCCTTGATCTTTCCCACTTCCGAAAGTGATAGTGGTTACAGCTGCAGAATAGAAGCTTGCCAAATTTAGGCTTTTATCTATGGCCCCCTTAATATTTGGTAGTTTTTCTAATCTCCAGCTTCTAAATTCATGTGACAAACCAAGAAATTCCGCTTGGGTAAAAAAGGAAGAAAATATTTTACCTCTCCTGATCGCAAAGTGCAGCTTAAAATTATGAACCCTGGAGTGTAGAACACCAGACAACAAATAAAAATAAGCAAAACCACATTAGAATTTTTAAAATGTAAATTCAAACCTCACAATTGTCTGGACCCCCATGGATGATACCGTGAGTGCTGGGAGTTAAATGAATTAAGCTGATTCCCAAACATCTTACTGAGAAACAAGTTGGCTTTGCACATCTTGAATTACCTCATTTCTCAATTCAAGAGTTCACAGGCAGGAACTACTTTTCTGGTGGCATGATGGGGTTTGGGGAGCAGTTTTTGGGTAAAAGTGTCCTTCTTACTGCTGTCTGAGAATGCACATGTTGTGCCCAAAGCCCTCCCCGTCACCTACTCCTTGTCTTTCATGCCAAGTTTGATCCTCAGCCTGGGATTATATATTTCCACCTACTGATGTCAACTGTGAAGTGAGTCATGGGAGGATCTGAATAGCAACCACATGAGTGATCTTCTCGAGAAAAGAAGGAGCACTAAGGACAGTCCCTCTTAGAGCTAGGAGAAGGAGGAGGCTGCCACCCAAACATCATGACACTTAGATAAAGATGGGGTGAAGGGAATGGAATGGGAAGGAATTATTAGGGAAGGTATCCATCTCCCCAGAAAAAAACCTCAGCAGAACCTGGCCTTGAGAGGCACATCCACAACAAGCTACACTTAACATGATGTCTCTCAAATATCAACAGCTCTAAAAATTAGTAACGACTTAAAAAGAGCAGACACAATATTTTTTGCAAATCAATCCCAACCTGCAGTGTTTCTTGACTGTCTTGTGTATTACTTCTTTTTTAGGGGAAAATTTTCACTCCCCCTCCCCATGTCTAAGAAGACAGCAAACATCTGTTTCACTCGACAGATCCCCTTTCAGGATCCTCTTCCAGTCTTGATTAACCCATAAATGCTTTGCAGGAACAAAGAATGTGCCTAGCAACCTTTGCCTGTGTCTTCAGAAGGTTTTTTGCAGCCATTCTCCTCTCACACCTGCACAGATAACAGAAAAGTCATAAATGTACCTGGATTTTACTGTAAGAGATGCAGAAAGGAAGCAGAGGGTTGTCAAACAACATGTACAAATGGATGCAGCTTCAGGACACTGTCTTTACAAGAACTTTTTTTCCTTCTCTTTTCCTTTTTTTGTTTTTCCTTTTGGCTTTTAAGTCAGCCTACATAGAGCACAGCCCCTTTTAAAATCCCAGCAGGAACTTAAAAAAGAAAATGAAACTGAGTTTGTTGAGTCCAGATCCCAGCTTCACAGACTTCTGAAGCAAAGTTGTGCTCTTTGTAGGCTGTCAGATGCAGAACACAACAAATTCAGATGTTTAGGATTTACCAGGAACATGGGTCAAAACAGTAGAAATCAGAACTGTTCCAATTTATTGGGATACCTGCCAATTCTAATATAACATATTCAGACCAAGAGTGCAGCATAAAATGCATTTCTGATAGCCAGATCTTTTGGCAAGTGCTTTAGCATCAAGAAGAAAACACTCCTGTCCTCTCACAATTTACGGTACAGATGGAACACAGAAATCTCTCCAGATCTGCTTGGATAGGCAAAAGCAAACTTACACATCACATCACGGGCACTTGTGCAACCCAGCAGTCTAGGATCCTGGAGGAACATGGAGATCCTGGGAGTGACATTAAACAGGCTGGAAACAAACGGTATTTGTGGGGAGACATATTAACACCCTTATTTTTGCTCTGAGACATTTGTGAGCAACTACTGACCCCAGCAGAAGCTGCAGTTCTGCACTGCCGTGCACAGCAGACAGAGCTGGACATTTTGTTTCAGCTCAGTATTCCTATTTCTGTGCCAGAGCATGTTTAAAGCACCATTTTGCATTAAGATTTTCAGGTTACAGTATTTCCATAAATGAATGCACAACTCAGAGAGAGCCCTGAAGGATCATAACATTTATATCCTGTAAGTACCACAAACTCTTGTTAATGCCAAAGGCCTGCACCATGGACTTGGAGAAATATGGAGATGCTGATGCTGCACAGACCTGCAACGAAAGCCCAATTTTCAGGCACGTGTGTGTGTGTGCCCTTTTTGCCTTTTGAAGAGCACAGGACCCCCAGGTCTCCCAGCTCAGCCAGTGCAGCCCTACCACAGCTCAGCTACCTGAGCCTGCCACAGAGCCACACTTGTGTGAAAACAAGTTAGAGGCCCAGGCTCCCACCAGGAACTTCCAGTGGGCGTCTCACAGCAAAGAAAAACGTTCTGTTTCTCCGGGCTAATTGCACACTTGTGCTCCCCAAAAAGAGCAGCCAGGCGACAGCGCCATCATGCTGACTGCTTTACACTTCTTTTATTTTTGCTCCCCTTTTTCTCCAAATACATAATTTACTCTGCTTGAGGGAGCCTACTGAGAGGGTATCTGTAATAAGCTCCTTCTGGGAGCAGCTGGACTGGTCTAGGCTGAATGCAAAGGCAGCTCCCCTAAGCTGGGCCCTGGCCAAGCTGGTGGCACCCATCCATCCCTCCTCCTCCTCCTTGCACTGCCTGAACATTCTGTGCTGCTGCTGCTGCCTGGGATGTCACCATGAATAAGTACAACTGTCAGATTAAATCACTGCCTGGGTGGGATCTGCTGAGCCTACGACACACATTCCGGGCACCTAAGTCATGCCAGGGAATCTGTCCAAGACAGAGATCTAACTGGAGCTGCTGCCCATGGCAAATCAGCTTTGGGGCTATAGGATGAAATATGTTCTGCACTGTGTCAAGAGGGCTACAGAGGGTGGAGGAGGAGGCATACAGACTCCTTTTGCTGTGAATGCACTTGTAGAATAACTGTGTTTAAGTCCCTTGAAGTTCAGAGCAAGAGATTAAGTGACAGCTGCTGCTGACAAAGCAGAACTTTTGTGTGGTGGGAGCACAGTGAGCTTGTGGGGCCTTAGCAGAGCTGGTCAGAGGGATGGCAAAGGTTTATTGCTGCCATCCGACACTCAGAAAGGGCCAGGCTTTAGGAGCCTCTCCTGATGACAGTCCCCACTGCAAGTTCTAGCTGCTAGGGAGAAAGGCCTGAATTACTTCACCCGACCAAAGTCCTCCCAACTGCTGGCACTGTCATGGTGCATCCATGCATTGTCCATCCTAGTCTGGGCTCAGGGCGTATTCTTCCAAATTGTCCTTCCATGGATTGCTGGTGGGCACACCACACAGAAAGCCCTCACTGGGCCCATCCTCTCAGCAAGCAGACGTATCAATCTGCTTTCCTAACAGCTTCTGGAAGGTCTGGCCTGGCTTGTCTGCACACCTCTGTCTCTGCCATGACTCCATTTCACCAGTGGTTCACCAGAACTCCACTCCACATGGCTCTCCCAGAGTTACCAGATCTTGGGGAAGAAAACATGGAATGGTAACAAATGTACTTGTCGGGAAGATAAGGGGAGGAAAGTCATGTATGGACACTCTCCCTCTCACTTGCAGTTTGCTTTCATGTGAAAATATGAGCAAACTTATTCTGTGCCTACAGTGTCAGCCACAACTCTGTCACCACCAGTTCTACGTGTGCTAATGCCTTTAGCATTTTGTGTTGATCACTTTTCCTCCCACTTCAAATATTTTTCCTGTCACAGGGTTTTGAAAACCGTGCTGTTCGGAAACTGGCTTTCTTACATATATTTGCCACCTGCCTGTGAGTGGAATGCTAATTTTTGATGAATATTTACTGCTGTGCTGTAGTTCAGCATGGGGAAAGAGGAGCCCTTCTTGCCCTTGCTTCGACCTTTGGTGACTGTGGCACCAGGACAAAGATCTATCTCTGAGTGGCTTCATTCATGGCTGACTGTTTAATTAGGCAAAGTGGCACAGTTCAAACAAACTTTCCTTGAATATACTCACTGAACAAAGAGCAGTGACCGTAACACTTTATTATAATATTGTGTCTTTCACCCAATGCCTTGACAATGCTTCACAAGGGGGAAAAAATTTATTTTTCTTTATGTTTATGAAGATAAGAGTGGAAAAAGTGAAGTATAAAAAAGGTGAAACTTCTGCAGAAGACATTGGTAGAGAAAAGGGAGCAGAACCCAGAGGTAAAACAGTGCCAGTCTCTGTCTCTGAGTACTACAGCTGACAAAAAAAATGGATGCCCCTAGACCTAACCTCAAAGTGTGCTGCTCTCTTAAGAGAATCTCACTGCCACCACTCTTCTCTTTCTGTCACTGAAATAAAGAGTACAAACAGTACTGTGGCTGTGTCTGTAGCCTAATCAAAATGGTGAGGTCCTTAATTAGGACAACTGAAACACTGACTGACCTTTATCTGATCGCAGGAATGACCTTCCCACCAAGAAGCTGCTTTATGGTCCCCAAAAGCCACCTAGGAATGAGTCTACTTCGAGGACTAAGCTCCTGATCCACAAGGCAGTTAGTGTCTTGTGGAGGTGAGGAGTGACATTTTAGCTACGCTTCTCTGCTTTCTCTTGATTTGGTTCAGCAGCACATGGAGACTTGCCCTGGACATGTTGAACAGCCACGTGGTGGGGTTCTGTGAGCTGAGCCAAGCCAAGCAGTGTGGTGCTTCTCAGTGAAGGAAGGAAGGGAAAAAGCTGATCAGGAATATGCAGAGAAGAGGGCAACAACAAAATAAAGAGGGAGTTCTAATCACAGGAGGAAGATAACACTGAGATTAAAAGGAAGGAGAAGTAGAGATGCAATGAGAAACTGGACACAGATGGCCACATCTGCACTAGGCACATCACTGGGCTTTGCGAAGGCATCAGCATGAAGATCCAATAAAAATGAAAGGCAGAAGACTGGTGCCTTCAGCAGAACACTGCTCCCTCCCTATGAGATCACTCAACACGCGCCTGATGCTGTCACTGACCCGGCATTGTCCCGGGAAAGTCATTCTCCAGGACACCCTGCAGAGGAACAGTGATTTGTAACACGCTGGGGGGTGAAAGGAAAATGATGGGGCAGGGAAATATTGGGCCTCACAGTGGGAGGCATGAGTAACAACCAGACAACCCAAAGCATCCGACCTCAAAGAGCTGTGCACAGGGGACACTGGGTCTGCAATTTTTGCTAGGTTTACAGAAAGGAATGTGGTCTTAATTTGTGGCAGTGGGAAGCCACTGGGGATTCAGGGAAATTAGTAAAAGGAGGTGTTGCTGCGCTACTTTATAGGAACTTGACATGATGTTCAAATGCTGTGTGTTGGGAGCCTGGATTACTTTATTATTATTTTTAATAACTCCAGAGGGCTTTCTTTTGCAAAGGAACTCAAGCTGAGATGGTGGGTTTGTATGTTCACTATTCATTTGGAGGGAGAATTGTTTGATGGATGCTGAAGTTTATGTTTCTTTTGCAATGAGAATTGTTGGAATGTTTTGTGGCCCAGATCTGTGTTCTTATTTTCACCACGCAGTTATGTAAGACTCTGAAATAATAAAGTAATTCTGGCTTTTGAAAGGAAAGAAATGGCTGCATGGGCTCCCAGTGTGATGGCCTGTGTGTGGTATCCAGTGAACAGCACAAGTCTGATCTGCAGGGTCCATTGTGATGAGCCTCTGACATCCATCAAGATTCTTTGTTTTACCACTGGGAAATAAGAAGGAATCTGTGTTTCAGATGCACAAAGGATTACTGGATTTGTGTATGTGATCTAGACTGCATAGATGAGAGTTGACATCAAAGTATATGTCTCCGATTGCTCTTATGTGTGTACTGTGGGGGAAGGAGAAATGGGACATTTCCAGCACTGAGAGGATCTGGTAATTTCTGCTGTTCACCTGATTTCCTGTGTGTGCATCCATTGCGTTGTTTAACCCAAGGATAATTCATTTTACAGAGGAATGGACCTAAGGTCATTTAAATTGAACTGAAATATTAGCTTGTCATCTAGTCCAAAGTACTTCATCAAGCACAGCACGACTGGTTTCTCCATCTCCTACTCTTCCCCGAGATGCAGCTGTGTAGTCACGTTCTGATGTCCTGATATGCTGATTCCATACTGTTCCTGGGCATCTTGATACACAGCTGAAGTACACTACATAAAAGTCTACTTTTCACTTAAATTACCTTGCTACAGCCCAAGCTGATTTACTTCTGTTCCATCTTCTTTGGCTAACAAATAAAATTGATGCTTCATTTCCTTCTCTCAGTAGTAATAAAAGGTTGCATAAACTGTTTCCCAATATACTGTGTTGTAACATGATGGGCTGGGTATTAAAATAAAGAGCAATAAGAAATTTAAGATAAGAGATTAATACAAGTGCTCTGCAAAGACTGGGAAACCAAGCAAGAGAGACTCCAGAGGTCCAAAGGAACTATATTCTGTTTCTGCCCTTCTTTGAATGTGAATTCAGAGTGACTCCATTAATTACAAAGAAATCTGGGGTGAGATGTGCCAGGCTGAGTAACTGAAGTGCAGTCTACGCTGTTGTAAAAAATACAGAGTTTTTTTTTTAATGAAGCTTTGTTTCTTCAGCAAGTTTCTACCCACTGCAGTTGGTTTACTACTCAGTTAAGCTGAATGAGTGTTATGTACATCCCTGTAACAGAGAGGTACCAATCTACAGCAAGGATTTGGGAAATAATTTTACTAAGTCTCTGTAGTTTCTCTGTGTAGAAGGACCCTTTGTGTAAATGAGGCCCAGTGGCTCACAGCACATGGGAGGAAAATCTCCCAGGGTTCTCACATGCAGTATCCACCAAATACATCCCCAGGGAAAGCAGATTTGCTGCTGCTTTCCCATACACAAGAAGCAAAAATCAGCTCAAAGCTGATCAAAGCAAGAATAAGCTCCTGCTGCTCCAAGATTTTGGGAAGATAGATCCAAAACCAAGACATCTATAATAATAAGGGGTTCTGCTTTTATGTTCCTTCCAACCACACTGTTACCATCCCCAAGATCCTTTGCCAACATGGCTGTGAGGAAATGCGAGAGATAAGATTTCCTTTGCCCTTTTAAGAGAAAGTTTGAAAGCCCAGGAAGCTCTGCTGGAAGATAATGTGACACAGGCTGTCTATGTTCTCCAAAGGATTAAGATTAATAATAGGCAGATGATTAATTCAAACAATGATAAAAAATTCCACTGCATTGTTACAAGATTTTATAAATTGGCTTTTCCTCCTTTACAATCTAGAAAATCTGAACAGATCCATTCTCAGAAGCAATTAAGATCACAATCTGGTCTCTATCTTCAGGTTTCATCAGTTCGATTTCCAAATCTATTTGAACACAAATACTAGGAAGCCTGAAAGAGAAGCTGTTATATTGTAAATCAATCAGCTACCCTGTAAGACAGGAACTGAAACCTCTGCTTTTATTAGTAGAAAGAACTGAGTCATTTGCCATGACTACATGCTTCTGGATATGATTTACTGCTTCTGCAGTTCATTACAGAAAGAAACCACAAACCAGTGCACAGAGCCTTCCTTAAATTTCATATCAACATATCCCGGGAACTCGAGATGGACACAAACTGATTTTTGCACCTGAACATCCCTCTGATATTAATCTCCCTTTACACTTTGGTGCACACATCTACCTGAGGCACAGGAGAAATGTGGGAGACAGGTTGTGACACAGACCCGAACACAGGGACGGATTGGCTCGGAGATGTCGATTTCTTCCTTTCAGACAAATAGCTCTTTCTGGATCCTCTCACAGAAATTCCTTATCTTTGCTGTGAACACTTAGAAGACGGGCATTGCATTTGCCCAGAATGTGGCTAATTGTTTTCAGAAATTCATGACAAATGGGAAGTAGTTTAGGTCTCTTTCTGGAATGACAGGGGAATGAGCTGGAGAAAAAATTAATTGCCATGAAGAAGATTGCATCAGTCAGAGAGGCCAGTCATGGTTTGGTGAATACAGTGGGACCACACAGCTGTAATTTCAGAAACGGTTGTACTTTGACTAGCAAGCCAATAATGTTTTAGATCATTGTTCTATTAGTAACTATTTTCTTCTTATTAATACAACAATTACTACATTTTCCAACAGCTTCTTACAGTTGTATCATGGAAATTATTGCCTCTAAATGATATAAATATGGCTTATCATATTCTCAAAACATATAACTGAATCAGGCACACCTCCTGTTCCCACCTATCTATGGTATTTCTTGGACGCTGATGACCTTGGCAATTAAAAGTTATTTCTATATGCATGATACATAGGAAACACAGAAACATGTTCAAGTTGTGTCATCATAACCTCATCTGCTGAAGATGTTACTTAATGCTGTATTCCTAGAATTTGTGCTTATGGGACTCAAGGTGAATCATTTGCCTGGAAATTGTCCATCTTTTCTTAAAATGGGAATCTTGTTTTGGTGCACTCTTATGCTGAGATAGTTTGGCTGAAACTGGGAAATTTAGATTTGAATGCAAACCCCAACTACATTGTAAGCTGTTGAAATCCCAAGGTTAGTAGACAGACAGGATGACTTGTGGTCAAATTTCCGTAAACTGTGATTATGTTTGGACACAGGGAGAGCAACAGACTTGTGTAATAAGAGCAGGAGTTGTTGGAACAAATCTGGATTGAGCATGCCCCCCTGGGCCTGCTACAGCTGTACCTGCAGGAAGTGAGCAAGAGAAAACAATTTCCCTGACATGATGCTTGCTCCTGTGCCCCCATTTGGGGCTGTTTCAGGCTGAGCTTTGCAGAGCAAAACAGAGCAGTGACTGCCTAAGAGCACAGGTGTGAATCTTTGGAACTCGTCCTTGCACTCCTCACCACAGTGGCAGAGCCTGGGGAGTGGGCAGGCCAGGGGAGAAAAAGTAAAAGGCAATGTCCAGTACTGTACCTGCTCCTCAGCCATCCCAGAGGCCTGGTGAGATCACAAAGAACTAAAACACTGCTCACTTCCTTTGGGAGCTGAAGCTGAGCCTCCATTTCTTAAGGAACAGGAAAGGCTGGGTATCTTTGCTGCCTCAAATGGAAGCTCACTGATGCTGATGATCATAGCTGCTGAATTGCTGCTGTGGCTATTGTTTGAGCCTTCAACAAATAATTTTCTCATCATAATCTAATGACCTTATTTGACCTAACAGAGTGGTACTGAAACTCATTTCCCATGGAATCTCACACCCAAACAGTATTGTTACAGGTCTCTGTGGACTTGCACTGAAATTACTTTTTCATGTAAAGGGACATGGTTCCTTCTCCCTGCAGACTTGAAACAATTTTCTTGTTACATCTCACATATCATAGTGTCCATAGGCCACCTCTCTTCAGAATAGCTTTCCACAGAATTTCACATTTCAAATGCTATAATCAATAACTTTAGTCTAGCACAACGTTGTTCCTCTGTAAAATTACACATTCAAGCAGCATCACTTCTGTTCCCTCCAGACTTAGATTTACAATCCATTTCCCACCCTAATGACATTGAAAAGGAGATGTTTTAGTTGCTGTTACATTAATGTTGCAGGCAATTTACACTCCTATGACTAGAAATTGCCATTCAGATGCTTGTGCCCTTTATGAGTGCCAGTCCAAATGGGCAAAACGCTGCCATTAGAAAACAACATTCAAAATGTTATGGCATGTAGCTTACACAATAGAGCTGCAACAACCTCACTGATGGTATGGTAATGTCAGGCTGTTAACTCAAAATGATCTCATTTTTATCATGGTAGAATTTGCCCTCTTTTTTATGTTGTTATTCTTTCAGCTTTCTCAAATCCTCTCCCTTGCTATGAAGCCTTTGGTCCCTCAATCTTTTCTCTCCTGTGCTGTTTACAACTGGTGCTTTCTCTGACTACGGTTTTCCATTTCTCTGCTGGAATGTAACTTTAAAGACACTTGCTGATGGCCTTCTCATTTGCCTCTTTGGCCTCTTGGTTTTTGAAAGGAAGGCTCAAATTCACAGCCTATCCTATAGTACAATCAATTCTCACCTGTCAAAACCAATCACATGGGTTAGAAATCAGGAACTCTCAGATTTGCTTGCATGCTTTGTGTTTGTTTCTTCCTCCTCCTCAATCTGCTGTTACCTGAGCCATTGAGGAGATTTAATTTCTAGACTTTTCTCTTCAAACTAGGGCCCAGAAACCTTATTTTTATGAAAGTCAAATGACAGAAATCACATGAGTTGAGGGGCTGTGGCTTTAAGAACATTAAGTATCTTGAAAAGTGCAGCCTTAAGACAACATGAGAAGTGACTATGCAGAGACCATAACAGGCATGGTTAGGAAGTTTCCATCTGTTTCAAACCCAAAGAGCACATCAAGCATTGTGCTGGCTCCAGTATTGCTATCTCTTATCTACAATTCCATGAAAACCTGGACTTAAGAGTCCTGTACTAGGAAAAAAGCCTCAGATTCCTGGAGAGCAGAAAGCAGCAGAATGGCTCAAAATATGAAATACATGTCAGAGAGGAGAAAAGTCTGATAAAACCTGCTTTTCTTACCTAGAATCAACAGATTTCTCTTGAAGTGAGCAAGAGAGCAATTTCCCTTGGCTGCACTGTCTGACATGTATTTCAGTATATTACCCTGCCCTTAAGGCTGATGGCCTTTGGAGTTCATTTGGACAGAAAAACTTGCCATTGCCTCAGCTGTACAGATACTACTACAGGGGGTCCGGTATCAAGCACACATCCTGTGAGCACTGAAACCTGCACAATTATTTCAGGGTTTTGTCAGCCTCTTACTGTGTCAGCTCCTAAGGCTGGTGTTTGGGTCCACACTCAAGCCCTTCTCGAGATGCCATCAACTCCATAGCACTGAGAGTACAGGTGCAAGTGCCTTGCTGATGGCAGGGGACTGTTTGCTGGCAAGTGATACCAGAGGGCAATGACACATTTTGGCAATGAGCTTCATTTCCAGACAGAGGTCCTGGTCAGGGTCAGGGTCTCACCATACCTGGCACCCTACAAAGGGAGTAGAGCAAAGCCATTGCCTCCAAGAGCCTTCTCTGTAAAAAAAAACAAGCTGTAAAAGCCAGGGCTAGGGGCCAAGAGTAGGAAAGCACCAATGAGCAGAGAGCTCCCCCTGCTCAGTGTTCTGTGTGCTCACAAAGAGCAGGGGAAATAGAAACTCAAACCCTTGTTCTGACTGAGTCAGGCCTTGGACTTGTCCCTGGGTCATCCAACTTAGATATTCCAACTGTTATTCTTTTCATCAATTTCTGACCCAGTCTTTCTGTTTGGGAATTTCTACTTTGTATAACTAATTTAAAGCAAACTGAACCAAACCTATGACAGCATGTGAGAGCACTGATTTACAGCCTGGCAGAAAAAAGCTGAAGTTCTTCATGGTGATTGGATTTGAATTCTATCTCAGTCCTCTTGCAGGTGAGTTCTGTAGCACTTTTGCCACCAGCAAAGCTGGTGTAGTGCTGACTTCCACACCTGCTTCAGCTGATTCTTGGTAAACTAGCATTTGAGGAAGAAAAGAATCTTGTCAGAAAGCTCCTGAGGCATCCCTTAATGTTACGTCTGCAGAACCAGACAATTCAGCTACTGTCCACCTTAATGTCTGAATCATCTTATCTCCAAATCCTGCTCAACTCAGCACCATCAGCTGGTTGATATCTCTCAGGCATCACAGCAAGAGTGTAGCTCATGCTAGGATTTTGATAAATCAAGCCAGGTCTTACTTTTAAAAGCAAGATAATCAGTGTAATACATCTGGTGGGAGAAACACTTTTGCAGTCATTCAGAGACAGGAGTCAAAGTTTTCCAAATCCAATAGATGTGCTTTAGGTAGCCTTTTGTTTCATCCTGACCTATGCATTGAATGCAGCAGTTGGACCTTTTGATTTTCCCTTTCTTCCTTCAGGCATTCAATTTGTCTCTTGGCACAAAGTGCACCTTAGGCAATTCTAAAATATCACAGCACTGCAGTGAACTCTTCAAGATGTACACGTGAATGCCTGGTCCCCTTCACTAAGATCCCAGTCCAGATCATGACCTTCCCAAAAACTCATGCTGATCACACACTTAGTAGGGAGAAATCCTAAAGATAATGTTATGCAGATGAACATATTAACTAAGAGTATCTGAAATTATTCTATGAGAGGCCCTACGGACTATGAATTAACAGGAGAAGCAGAACATGTGAAAAAAACCCTCTCAATGTCTGAGTATTCAAAAACCACACACAAACTGCATATAAACTTTTTAAGTGCTTCAAGGGGCACAATCACCATAAATCTGGGCTAACACTCCAGTCTATTCAAAATGATTTTTTTAAGCCCTGTTCTGTTGATGATGTCTTTGTTTTATTTCATCCGGCTTAGGCCATTCTAGACTGGCTGTGTTTTTCTTTTGTTTACAGAGAGCGTCTCAAAGCCATAAGTCTCTGAAAGTCATCAGGATTATTATTTCTGTGGAGACAGCCCAAATGTGGACTGGCTAAGTATACAAGTGTAAGCTGCAAGTGATGCACATGTATCCTTCGGCAGCTACAGGACTCAGTTCTCACACTTGCACTCCTGGAAAACTCTCCAGGGTTAGACTCTGTTCCTCACCTATTACAATGGGTTATAGGTTGGCCATATTGCTACCTTCACTTTCCACCTAGAAAGGTGCATAATTTATTTGTTCTTGAAATAAGACAAACAAACCCCTCAAAGCCATCCAAAGCAGATTTAAACCAAACCAAACCAAACCAAACCAAACCAAACCAAACCAAACCAAACCAAACCAAACCAAACCAACTTAGTTACAGAAGCTAAATACTACTCTCAAACCCTTCCCAGCAGTGTGTTTCCAGGTGACATTATACTGTGGCTGCAGTTTAGGATCCAATCAGCCATGGACAGAATATGACATAATACTTCACAGTGTCAAGTGTCCAACCCCAAATTCTGCAGCTGATGGCTTGGGGAGGATATTAGAAAGCATGAGAGTGACAAGCCATATGTAGGGAATGAATCACGATTTCAAGGTTGTTTATGGCCATGCAGAAAATTAAACATTAAAAGTGTCCCATGGACTGCACTCAAAAATCAGTTTAGAAGAAGAAAATATAGTGGTTTTCTGTTTTAAAAATAGGAGTATTTATAGCTTGGACTGCCCCTAAATGTACTTAATTGTACCATCTGCAACATCTAGCACTCAAGAGCTGAATCTCTCAGTCACAGAGGAAGAACATTAGTGCTTTCTTTTTCTCCTTATCAAGAGTTTATAAACATTTTTCTGATCTTCTTTAACAACAAGAATATCACTTTTTGGAAAATGCAGAAATGAATGAAGAAAGTTACGTATTTCAGTTGCATGAGTCCTTCCCCTGCTTGTGGATGAATGGTTTGGTTTAAGTACTAAATACTTCTGATATCAAACACATAAAAATTGGACTGTGAATTGTCCTACCCACCAGCAGCTCACTGACAGCTCAAATGTTGTGTCTTATGCCAATCAAATGGAGCAACATAGCAGGTGTAACATATATTTAAGAACATGTGGATGCTTCAGAACACAGACAAGTGAAGAAGATAAAACAAGAGGGCAGAGGTATCTTACAAATAGATTAATATGGTACAGAACATAACCAGTAAAAGCATTTGCTGTCTCTGTTACCAAAGGGAACAAACATTAGCACAGTGCTGCAATAAGATCACAAGTATCTTAAAAGAGCTGGCACTGTCCCTGCAATACCCTGTGTCCTGAGGCAATAGAAGAAACAGAGTGAGGAAAAGGAGAGATATATCTGGAGGCATCAGAGAGCAATTTGAAAGGTACTTGGTGAAGCAAATGATTCCCAGGACTGATTGCCCCTCATTGGGAGTGCTACCATTGTACTCCGGGAGAATAGAATTGGCCCTGAATGCTTTGCACCACTGAAAAGGCGATGTAATCTCCTCTAGCACAAAATGAAGCCTTCGGACTTTTTTATTGACCAACTGTCAGCCAGCATAGCCAAATGGAAAAGGGGCTAAAGAAGAGTCAGGAACCCTCCATTTTACCCACCTGTAAGGAGTGGCTGAAGGTCAGCGAGTGAAAAATCATTCCAGGTATGATCTATGTGAGAGAAGAGAAATCTTTTGAACAGGAATGCTTTTACAGGGAGACATTTTTGATTCTTATTTAACCTATGAAGTTCTGAAAACTGCCCTGATTTTGTTTTTAACTACTGTTTCCCTAGATTGAAATAATCATCATTACTATGTGGTGAAAAGAAGCTGGATCAACTCTTTGAGACAGTACACTTAAAATGCAGGAGTCATGAACAAAATGTCAGGGGAGTACAACTCGAGGACAAAGATAGTGTTTGAAGTCAATATTTTGTTAAGATCACATGAAATTGATAGGTAGAGACAACAAAGCCACCATTCCTAGAGTTCAAATCAGTTTAAAGCAATATTTACATGAAATCTTTCTGCCAACTGCTGGCAAACAGTGTAGAAAACAGACAGTTATTTAGGAGAATACTCCTCTTACTGCCTGAAATCATTCTCCAGCCCAAAGCTCCTGTTGTCCACTGCTACTATCTAAAAAAAGAAGAACAAAAAGGAAGAAAAGTAAAGCAGCTACTCACAGGGAAAACCAGGAGGTATTCTATTCTATATTGGCTACTCATTATTATAGAAATCTTACATTAATCATAAATTGAACTGTAAAGAAGGCTTTTATCCCCTCTAAAGATTAATCTGAGCCATGAAATTAATTCCTGTATTCATTTCCACAAATTTTAGGCTTTCTGGAGAAAAGTTTGTTTGATTTCAAATATGTACTGAAATAGTCCTAAATTTCAGATCTGAGTTTGAGAAGGAGTGTGAATTTTCCTTAAAACTGAAGAAAAGTTTGACTTGAATCTACATTAATGTCCAGAAATCAGTTGAGGGAGAAGATCCCATTCTGACAAACCCCTTTGCAAGACAAAGCTGCATTTTAACCAAACAGAGCTCTTGCCTCTAATTCGTGTTTCCTTGCAGTTCATCTGTGAATTATATCTGAAAAACCAATCTCAGAACTCATCATCACCTACACATATACAAAAACACCCTCCAAATTAAGATAGGCTCAGCTTTCAATAACCTTTGCCCACAGACATACTGTGTTCATTTTTGCTGCTGATATTCTTAACACCAGATAAATGTTATTTAAGACTGGAGAGTGACATTTTCTGTTTCTGTAGAAAACACTGCACAGGTAAGAGCAGTGCCTGTTACCTCACCTCCCTACCATCTCTGCTGATTTTGATCTTGATTGGATTGCTCTAATTGATGAATATATTCCTATTATCCTGGGAAACTGCGTTAACTGTGCCATCTATTCCATGCCTTTTACTAGAGACACCGTTGCCAACAATACAATACACACAAACAATCCCTTTACAGGTGCACTCGAAGTTCAGACTAGTCATGAATTACACCTATGAATGAGAATTAAGTAGAACATTCCTTTGTAAGTACTTAGAGGTTGGCAATACAGGCTTCTTTAGTAACGAAGATATTGAGCCTGAAGGATTTGGCACTAAAATGGAATTTCTTTCTGGGACAGAGATGATTTTACTGAAACATTTGATAATTGTAGTTACTATAAGCAAGGGTTGGTAGAATCAATTATTACAGAGGTTGCTTGACATTTCCCATTCATTATAAAATCCTCTTTTCAATTGCTGCAAACATTGCCAACCTTTAACTAGGCAGTCTAAAATTTTCCATGCTGAGTCTCTCTTTTTGGCTGATTTATTTATCTAAAGGAAAATTTTAGCCACAACAGTCTGCCTTTATCAAGAATGAAACTGGATAAAAATACATCATTTTGGCCCTATTTAACGAAAGAAACTGAAGTGGAAATCCATATGCTTCAGACAAGATCCTGAAGGAGAAGAAAGAGTTTTTATCATTGAAGCGTCTTGTGCTGTTCCTGTGAAACTCAGCAATTGTGTTGCATGGACTTTAATCAATATTTCTTCAAGGAGAAAATATCTGCAATACCAGGTAAAGGTTTGTGAAAAACCCAATATCTGTTTTCACTGCAGATCTTTGTTCCTCTGCAGCACCTACATGGGAGAGGGGTGTATGTATGTGCCAGCATACCTAAACCTCGAAACTGAGCTCGCAGAATTCAGGACTGTGTTGGCAGACCTGATTTTCTTTTCCCTGCGCACTCTCATTCCTATCCCATCCTGGCATCAAAAGGCAGGGGAAGATCCTCTACTCTCCCGTGCTTCTAATGACCACCTTGCTGCTGAGCCAGTAGCACTGGTGGGGAAACTGTCCTGGCACAGGAGGTAAAAAGTACAAGAAAGGTAGGAAGGGAAAGAAGGCGGCTGGAACTCTTCGGAGAGGCAAGAACTAGAAGATGGTCAAAAGCTGAGTACTGGGCTGCTCAGGACGAGTGTGGATGGCGGGGGCGGGGCGGGGGGAGAGTGCAGGGAAGAAGACAAATCAGCTACTGGGACTTGGAGCCTGGAAATGCACTGAGGGGGGCTTAAGGGCAGCTGGCAGACATGGAAATGGAGGTCATTTACACTGAGTAAGTTCCACCTAGTGAGGATGGTGCCCTTCGGGTACCTCTAAGGTCGATGGGGAAAGCCCTTGTGCCACTATGTTGCTGGTTATGGTGACCAAATTAAGCTCCTAATTTGCCTTCTGGAGAAACATTTCTCATCAGGGAAATGAGCCTTCAGAGGGGAAAGTTAGATTATAAATGAGAAGTTGTGACAAAGGCAAAGGGATGAGAAGATTTATTGCTGGGTTTCAGCTAGAGAGAGGGGTTTGGGAATTTATTTGGGAGTAGAGAAATTCAGTTTCTTCTTCTGCTTATCAGTCCAGGTGTCTCCTACAGATATGTGAGTGCTGCTCCTTCAAGACTAGACTCCACCTTGCCCTCCACCACAGTGTTTTTGTGTGTTGCGAAGCAAATGGATTAATCCACATTTCCACAGCTTGTCAGTTGTCCTCTAAGAGATCCAGCAGGATACCCTAGAGTCTGATCTGCAAAACTGTTGAATATTCACAGCAAGAACTGAAATTGGTAGGAACTATTCTTTAAATATATAAAATATTCTGTGGTGCCACGAAGTCAGAGAAAAAAAAAACAACAAATCCCAGACAATCAAAAACCTTTGGCAATGTTTTCTCTTCATCTTCATATCTCTATTTTCCATCTGTCCAAATAGAGGTGCAGTATCCTCTCATTTCATTGAGGCATTGTGAAAATAGATTATTTCATGTCTGTGAAGCACCCAGATATAATAACAATGACTGCTGAAGAAAAGCTCCCAAGGAAATTAAGAATTCTATGTTCAGAACAGGCTTTGAATGGTGTGCAGTAAATAAGCCGTGGGGTACACACTGAACAATGAAGATAAAAGAAAATATTGAATAGCTACTCATTAAGTGAGCAATATCCATCCTGCACTTTAAACAGAGCAGAGATTTCATAGTATGTGAGCATGTGATTAAAGACAATGCCTTAATGCATACGACACAAAGGCTCCAGTGAATTTGTAGCAACAATTTAAGTTCTTGCATTCCCCAAGTTCTGAGTGTTTGTCTTGGCCACCTTTTTAGAATGTCAAATACTCTTAACTTAGCCCCCCACAAAAAAAGGGACACAGATCAATAAATATTAGAAGGGGGGGTGGGCTCTAGAACTGGCTCAACACAAAGTCCAAGGATGTCTGATTTAGTTCATATTAGAGAAGAAAGCTGACCACAGCTTTTTATCTGGATCCAGATATCCTCAAATTTCCAGACTAAACAAGACTTGATACTGCTTTGGCATCCTCTGTACTGATTGGTCCTCCCTCAGATGGGAGAGTGTTTCAGTGGACCTCTTCATTCATTACCTTGGCCTTCAGAAATGTTGGAGTACTAATCCTAACACTAAATTCTATTTATTCTTCATACATTTAGAGGATCTTGTTTAGCAACATCATTACAAAAGTGTAAGGTAGGTATAGGTCTTCCTAAGGAACTTGGGTAATGCAGGACAAAACATGCACTGTTCACTGTGAGATTACAAAAGACCACATCAGGGACACAGGGCATCCCATCAGGGTCAGGATGGAGCAGGAATGGATGCAGCCCTGTTGGAACTGGGAATCTCTGAAGCCTTGTAGGCATCCTCATGTCACACCTCCTGGAGTTCTCCAGCCACACTGAAATAGGGGATGAGAGGAAACCCAGAAAAAGGCAGTGAGAGCATCTGTGCCACAGGAAAATGTACAGGAGTATCATAAAAATGCCTTGAGGAGCTAAGTGCCATAAACTACCATCCAACTGCCACAGGGAATATTGGAAAAGCAGAGGCTCAAGGAATAGAAAATCAGAGAATGCACATAGGAGGTCTCATTTCCAAGGCAGACAAATCCTACAGCTGCACCTGCTATGACAGCCTGCAGCACCACCTTGAAATTTGCTTCAGCTCTACCACATGAAGCCACAGACAAACAAGAGACCATGTGCCATTTCACATAACAGAACATTTATATTTGTCCTGTCCTCCAGGCTGTTGGCTTCTGAACTTACACAAACAACAGAACCTGCACTCAGGTCATTGTGCACTTGGAGTTACACAGAAGTCAGAAAGTGCTCATTTCAGACACAGAATCACACCATTCCACATATACCTGCTCCTGAAAGACTGCTTTTACAAAGTTTTTACTCTTAAAAACTTAAACAAAATGTAAAGCAGCTGTAAAATTTTCTTTTATACAATAATTTATGCCAAACAACTTGAAAAGAATCTGTCCACAAGAATGATCAACTGCAACACTGTATAATAAAGGACTTTATTTTATGGTGGCCAAAAGCATTTGCTTTTATCCAGTATGAACTTGTCAACAGTCAGGAAATGATATGGATGTTTGCGCTTAAGTCCTGAGAGAGAGGTTAGAAGTGCTTGATCCCCTTCTCTTGTTCTATTCACTATTGCATAAAACCTTCACTATCTGTCCAGAAATGATAGAGACAGCACATCAGAGAACAAAACTATTGACATAACTGAAAAAAAAATCCCAGAAAATCAATTCTAATCTATCCTTCTTGCCACTGGATTGGCAACTAGAATGTTCAATATTCTAATCCTGGCTACTGAATCCCATTTCCCATATGAGAACATGGGCAATACTGCTTTCTAATACCTGGGGTGCCACATCTGCTTAAGACCTAATTCCTGCTCCAAGGAAGAAACTATCTGTTTTCAAAACTACAGACAACTCCCGCTGGTCTCTGAAGCATGAGTAAGCAATAATTACATTATTTATGTGCTCAGAGATGTCAAGAGTTACACAGCCCGGCACCCTGACCTGTATCACAGCAAAGGTGGCACTCCACCCTCATCATAGAGACGTTTCCATTGGCATGTGGGATCTGAGTCCTGTCTGTAATCCCACATCAGCCAGCCAACACTTTTGAAGCACTTTTCAGCATCTTTTCATGCTCAGCTTTTGGCTGTGCAGTTGTACAGCAAATCCAGCACCTGTTAAGTGCCCAAGTCCTGCTTTTGCTCCATGTCCCGAGCGCAGCTCCCAAGGCTGCAGCGGGACTGGCACGGACTTTCCCCAGCTAAGCTGGTACAACACCGTCACCTAGTGGAGGCCAGCCTGGAGCAACCAGCTCGGGGCCAACGACCGGCAGTGAGGGGTGCGAAGTAGTCACCCACCTCTAACCGAGCATCAGCTTGCTCCTTCTCACTCATAAACTGCTGTGACTATCAAACAGGAATCCCGTGCTATTAATTCTTTCTTGTTCTCATCCTCCCCATAAACCCGTTTTGAAAAGGGTGCTAGAAAGACACATGTTTACTGCTCTTTACTGGAAGGTTCTTCAAAGCAAGTGCTAGAGGTCTGTGATTCAACATGTTTGAGCACAAACACTTTCCAGTGCTGGAATTTGGTACATTATGAACAGGTATTTACCAGGCTTTGCTGGGCAGAACAGTCCTGTTCAGACAAACTCTGCAGAAATAGAACCTGATTTTGTGTGGAGATTATAAAATGGTTTGGGTTGGAGGGGACCATAAAGATCATCATCCAGTCCCACCCCCTGCCATGGCAGGGACACCTTCCCCTATCCCAGGTTGCTCCAAGCCCTGTACAACCTGGCCTTGGATGCTTCCAGGGATGGGACAGCCACAGCTTCTGTGGGCAACATGTGCCAGCATCTCACCACCCTCACCAGGAATAATTTCTTCCTGATATCTAGGCTAAACCTACTGTCAATTTGGAGCTATTCCCCCTTGCTGGGGACCCCAGACCTGGATGCATCACTGCAAGTGGGGTGTCACCAGAGCAAAGCAGAGCAGAGGGGCAGAATCACCTCCCTTAATCAATGTGATCAGTAGAACATTTTGAAAGTCTTAAGCTGGTCTGTCTTCTCCCCAGCTGGCAAAAAGGAGTATTAGCACCCACTTACAGGTGGTGAAATCCTGTTGCTTGGATCCCACTCCAGCTTCTTTAGATTTGTTGTTTAACAACACACCCAAGTTTGTCTCTTCAGTTCTCTGATTTGAGTAGCCCATTTGAAAAATTTCATAACACACCTTCAGATTGCTCATTTTCCCCAATCCAACTGAACATAATAAAGAATTTGGTGCTTGCTACACTTGAGAGATTTGTGTGCAGGTGTTTCATGAGGGCAAACCCAAACTACAGAAGCAATGCATGTCAGAGCCCAGCAATGGCTCATCAATTTGCTAAAAAAGTGGCACTATTAGCAGAATGAGTCTCACTTCTTCCTTCTGTATAGCTATAGTGAGCAGAGCCATAGCTAGGTTTATGCTGACCTTCAAACCTCAGTATACAAACATTGTGACTCCTGGTAAAATTAACTGTCCAGGATTATCTCAAGTGAAGAGAAAACTTCATTATCATATCCCTTATTTCAGTTACAAAGTTCCTTTTTCTCTAAATACATAATCTGGTTTTCAAATGTCAATTTTATTACAAGTTAGTTTAAAGCAGAGGATATCTCAGAAGGAACATCACAAAAATACAGCTTGCTCTCAGAATTTAGGTTTCTCCTGTAGGCTTTACATAGCTTTTTTTAACAATGGAAGCTCAAGAGGATTTTGTGTTCTTCTCTCCCCTGCTTTTACCCCAGGGAAGGCAGCATTGCTAATAAAACCCACAAAGATCAACCCTAAAAATAAATATCTGCTGTTGGTCTAGACAGCTCTGGCTCTTGAAAGAATTTGACCTGGGTGGTAATTACACTTCACTTTTGATCCATATATGAATTCAGTACTGGTAAGATATGTCAGACTTTTATCTTTCTATCCTCTCCTGATCCATCCATCAGCATTTACAAAGCATTCATCATAGCAGAAATAGTGCTGGAGATTGAAGTCTTTTGTTCATTCACACAGCAAACAGTACAGACAACAATAGTGGAAGCTTCTTCTTTACATTACCCTGCCATCATTCTTGCACCATGAGAGAACCAGTTTAGGGTGAGAAAGCATCCCTTTTATTCATTAGCTTATGTTATAAATTTGCCTGTCCTTAAGGTCTCTCAGGGAAGGCAGACTGTACACACAAACACCTAATAAAAGACCTCATCTCCCTCTGAATGCTGAGCTTCCATTCCATCCCCAGACCACTGGCTATTAAATTACTGGTAAGTAGTGGACTGGGAGGTATCAATTTTACAAGAGAATGCATGTCTGATGATAACAACACCAAAATCTGGTGAGGTCTCTGTTTAGACACAAGAAAGAGAAAGCAAACCCTTTTACCATTCATCTCCTCTGCTGCTCCAGACACTGTTTCTATGTTTACCTTCTGGCCTCAAAGAATCAGCAGAGCAGCTTACTTGGTGGTGAACAGATTTCTATTCTTTCAGCCGATGGCCTTTAGAAAGTTCTGTCCTCAAGCTCCCAGATTTGGTGCAAAAATAGGTGAACAATGACTAACCAAGCATCAGAGAGTGGAAAAGTGTTTTTATGATGACTGGATTTCTCATTTAGACACAATGGCTCTCCTAAGTTCACTTCACTAGTTTCTAATTCGCCAGTTGCCAGATGATAAGGGGTTTTTGATACTTAAATAATTCTTTTCCTTTTCTCATTGTTTCTGTAGCTATTTACACCACCTCCGTTTTAAAAACAATTGAAAATCGGAAAAACCAATCTAAGTCTAAATGCCTGCCTTTGCCTCTCCACAAAATCAGATTCTTCTCTTTCATGGTAAAGATCTTCATTAATTTCACTTCAAGGAAAGAATTTAAAGGGAGGAATAGTATTACTCACTTACCTGCTGTTCTTGGCAGGCAGTGACATGTACGGAACAAAGCCACAGGTCCTGTAATTGCCTTTGAGTTAAAGGAAAAGAGACAGAGAAACAAAGGCATTGCTGTTTCACAGAAAGAGAAATGAGTAATGGATATTTTGTGGGTCATATTAACCTTTATGGACACTTCTGAGTAATTCTTTGAATCCTGAGGTCTTCAGGAGGTCACTTGCTTCTTAAAGATCCATTTACAGTAAACTTAGAAAACATACAGCTCTGGATAAAGTGAATCTCAATTCTCTCCTACTTTCTGTTGAAAATTGTTTGCAATCATGTCAGGATCACTTGTCTAGTTTCAGGTTCAGTTGTGTGGCTTTATACCAATATCAGGCATTACAGATAAAATATCATGTCTAAAGTTGTTTCATAAAGTGAAGAGAATGTTTTCAATCTTCAAGAAAATGTATGTTTGGGCAAAAGCTGAACTTGAGAATATCCACTGTTTTCAGTGAAGGTGTGATAATTCCTACCAGTAATCCTTTAAATTTAATTCCTAATTTTGTTTTGATGCTCCTTGCTGAACTCAAGACAGACTGAAGACAGAAACATGGTGAGTGTGTTAGCACAGCACCTAACACAATGGAATCCCAACCTCAGTTTGGGCTTTCAAGCACTACCAAAATATGCGCAAGAGTAATTAACAAAAAGTAATCACGTTTAGGGGCCTTCTGACGAGACCTGAATACCATGGCTGTCTAGATGAGAGAGTGACAGCCTCGGACCATATCGGACCTATGGGATGAATCTATCCCAGTCCCAAATGATTTTGCACCATGTATTTGCCTGGGAACTGTGATAGCACAAGGAAAGAAAAGGGTACGGATTTGCAGCCAAACCTGCCTGTGACTGTAAAGCTGATCCTTGATATATTACAGGGTTTAGAAGCCCTCCAAAAGTGACCAAACACTAAACGTTGTGTACCCAGGTAATCCTAATTCTGGTTCACAATTCCTTCACTTTTACCTTAAGTAAATCACTTAATAGCCAGACTTCAACTTTGCACATCAAAACTGCTTATCGACAAAACATTTAGGAGAGAGCTGGAAGGGAGATGTGAAGGTCAGTCAGCATTCATTTGCTGCTGAAGCTAAGCAATCTCCAAGCAATCCATGACTGCAGTGAATGAATCTCAAGTCCCTCTGAAGGTTTGTGGTTGATTCAGGGGGGTCAGAATTCAATATGCAGAATTAATAGCAACTACAAACCAGCCTTTCTCAAGAATTCAGCCCTAGACATGCTGAAACGGGTGAGGGAGTTTAGGAAGGGTTGTGTGGCTATGAATACAATACAAGGAGGACTAATAATGCTATGAGCCACATCAGTAGAGTCTGAAATCAAAAGTTTCCAAGAACCTGTAACATGTGAGAATGTAAGAACAATGACACTGAGCCAGCTGACAGCTCCCTTTAGCCCAGTGCGTTGTTTTCAACATAAGGTAAAGAATATAAGAAACAAGGTGTGTGTATAGAGCAATTCTTCCTCAGGGACAGCCTCCTACTCTCTAGCAATCAACAGTTTATCACTGAGAGATCAGACCAGAACTATTGTGTTTGACAGTCACGAACGGACCAACCCTTCATAAATTATCCTAATCCCATTTTTAACCTACACTGACTTCTGACCTGCACATCATCTCATGGCAACAAGTTTCTTAATGTAACAAAAATGTGCTTCAGTGTTACCAGCTGTAAACACAAAACTGGTCAGTGCCATGTAGCTAGTGGCCAGAGCAATGCTCATTTCAGCACAAAGTACTAGACTTCATTAACATCCGGGTAATTATGACACCTTAGAGTGCTTTTAAATAATAATTATTTAACACAGCCTTGAAAGCAAAGGGAAAAAAAAGGTGTTTTCAAGAGCAGGCATTGTTGGATGTCACCCAAAATGCCTCCTCTAGCAATGCTCCCTACCCACTGTCTAGACCAACAATATTCAGATAAGAATCTGAATCCTGATAACTACACTGGAATCTTAGGCATGTAGATCATCACACATCCCTAGCCACTCTCTCTGTGCTACATGCCACTGCTCTGAGAGCAATAGGACAGTCTGCTGTAAAAAGTTATATTAAAATCCTGTAACAGATGGAGAGGAAAAAGCCTCCTTTGCCTTCTGCACACAATTGCCTCAGTCTCTCCCCACCAGAACTGTTATGTCTCAAAGACAGAAGCCAAAAGGTGGCTGCACAAGCTGTGTTCACTTCTGTGTCTGCCTGCAGCAACCCAGTGGATAAACAACAGCCATTTCAGCTGAAGAATTAGGAAAACCATCTGAGTGAATTGGTCATTGGTGGCATTTCCAGGGGAGTGCAAAGCGGCACAGGATGAAACAAAGAAAAGCAGAACCTTCTGCAAACAGAGATTTCAGCATCTGCATAGCTCACTGGAGTATTTCACATTCAGCATCTGTCTTTGAAGGTGAAACGTTCTATACTGGTCACTGAGGGAATAATTACATGCAAATAAATTGACACCATTAACACACTGGGATCTGAAATATATAGGGACAAGTCAGTGGACATTTTTCTTCCAGAAGTAAGCTACTTCTATCATGGAAATAATCTTAATGTTTGCTGACACTGTAATTAAGAATTAAAGCTGCAGAAAAATGTGAGGTTTGTTAAAACACAATAGATATCTTTTATCCATACAATATATGGCACCAAAATATGCAGTGTTCTGGAGAGGATAACTAATCAGCGTTCTCTTGCTGAAGTTCTTTTAATTGTCTATGATGGTTTGTGTTGGGGGGGACTATTAACAGGGAACAAGATCAGGCACCATGGGGAATACTTACATGAATAAAGATTGCATGATTGAGATTTTTGATCTGGGAATTGCTATTCTGTAATCATCTGTAAAGCACCAGGAGTGCCCCTGGCACTGTATATATAATAATAAACTATTAACAATAAATCATGTAATTAAATCTTCACTTCGAACATTCTTTTCATAATTCTTGCCTCAGATTTAAGTTCCCACATCAGACATGTTAGGTCCTCATAATATTATTAAAGCTCCTACACTTCAGCTTTTAAAATTTCCCTAGGGATCTATTGTTTCTTTGTTTAATGTGTTTATGAGCCAAAGGCCCCATTAAATACAATAGGGAAACTCCCAGACCTTTAAAAACTTTGCCACCAGAGACATTCCTTAGGAAACAGGACCATTTTTGTCATTCCATCATGTAACTATTGGAAAGTCTATTGATCAGAGAAGTTCTAGGAGAAAAACAATACAAAAAAAATTCCACTTCCATGGATCATCAGGTCGTTAAGGCCACAAAGTGATACAAGGCAGAACTGCTGCATGCAGGCAGATTTTCCCCCTCCATTACATCTGGTCATTCACATAATCCCCAATCAAGAATATTTTCTGTTGTGATTGCTCTTTGTGCCTCATTGCCTTTAGATGCTGTCTGTAAAGATAAGACCAAGCCCACTTCTATTTCCTTGGTCTGGAAGGTAAGAAGATGGGCAGATGCTTATGTTCCTCTAAACCCACACTGTACATTGTCCTCTACAGGTTTGAATGGAACATCTGGTCTGAGACAGGATATGCTGCCAAAACCAGTAGAAATTTTGATGATCAAACACTTACTTTTAAAAATGAATGTCCATCTACCTTCAGTGGGACTTAAATATGGAGAGAGATCTACAGAGAGCAGAGGGGATGAAGCCACTATCAGTGTGCTGAAAAAGCTGGAGTTTACCAGAGACATCCTTCATGGGCTGAGCCCCTGTTGAAATTTTCTGACACTGTAATCCAATGTGTGTTCTGGTTTATTTTAGAGGGGTGATCTTATCTGGCTGCCAGATTCTCCTCAATTGCTTGCCTCATTTCTCTAAAAGGTAAAACTCATTCAAAATTTATTTAAGTCTCTTTGGTGAAGACACAAAGGATAAGCTGGGGTGCTGCGATTTATCAATCACAATGCAATGAAGGCACAATGCTAAGTGGGGAGTTCACACTTTTGTAAAAATACAGCCAAGGGATATGCAGGCTTCCTGTGTAACTGCCTAAGTCTACAATGAAAAATGCCTGGCAACACCACACCAGTGAAGATGGCTAATCTGTAGTTGAGTTGACAGTTTCTCAACATGAAAGAGCTTAGAATGAGGTTAGTGTGAGCCATGGCTAAAATGGAAATTCCTTTTGCCTTGACTAATGCATTTTAAGTGACTCCCACTTAGGGTCAGAAAATTACAAGTTCTATTTTGTTAAACAGTTAAAAACCCAAATATAATCTGCATTAGGCTGGAAAGTTCTACATTCCAGTGAACATGAGGGATGGTGAACATAGCCTGTGGGCCAAACACAGCCCACGCAGAGCTTCACACTGATGAAGCTTTCATCTTCATCACCCTGAGGTACAGCCCACAGAGACTACAGGATCTCAACATGCAGTGCTCCATCTTGCTCCAACCTAATGCATTCCACATGCCAGGACCTGTACCTCCCATGAGCTGCATTGTCACACCACAGCTGAAAAGGCTGTCAGCTCCCTGCGCAAGCACTCAGGAGCTTGGGGGCTTCACTTGGACCCCAAAAGGATGAAACCGTGGTGCAAGTTCAGTAACCAGCACAGCTCCCATGGGGCTGCTTCTTATTCCGGAGTTACTAATGGACAGTGAACATATTCACCCATCAGTTTGCTGATTCCTGATAAACTGCATTCTCATGTAATGTATGTCCCATGCTAATATTTACAAGTCCCTGAAAAATACAAACCAAGTGTGTTTTGCTCCTGGATGTCCCTCTTATCTCTCCAAATTCAAATAGAAATCTAGTATGTGCTTGGTGATATCTGAAGGAATAAGGTCACGCAAAAAGTCCCACAAACAAGGGAATTTTCATGCTAGATAATTTATATCTCATGACCCTGTGTTAAATAAGGAGGAGTGTTAGAAAAATGAAGCTTGGATAAATGAAGCTGCAGCTGTATCTCTGTTATACCTTTACAGGGCTTCATGGGATAAATGTAATGAAGAGATCTGGTATCATAATCTACTTTCCCAGATTGCCAGTGGAAAGCTATTACTATAATTAATATAGATATGGTATCTTACTAATAAGAAATGCTGCAGACAAGTTCTCCATACACCTGTGAAATGACTACAAACCAGGTTTGCGTGCCAAGAGTTTCAGTCGAGTCAGTTGACTGCCTCCAAAGCTACCAGTAAAAAAACCCTTCTAGAAGTAGCAGTTGTGTTCATGACATCCAAGTTATTTAGCAGTGGTAATAGAATAAGAAAGGACTAGAATAAATTTGTAATTTCTCATTCCCAAATCTTGGACCAAAGCTGAGGATCACATCTTGTTTCTTAGCCTAGTATTCCATTCTGTCTTTTGAATTACCTTTTGTTGAGCTGAGCTTTACAGCAGTCTGATCAACCATCAGCTCTCTTTCTAGAGAAAGAGATCAGAGATTGAGTTATTTAGGATTTATGCTTTTCTGTTTTTTTTTTTTTCCCTTAGGTCTCACACTCAAAAATGTATTTTCATCTTTTTAGTATTAAACCCACATGGAAATTGAAACTTGTACTCTACTGACATTAATCACTTTTGTTTGCTTTATGTATTAAAGGAAACTAAATTTTATCCTGTAGGCTCAGTTAAATTCCTCCTCCAGTGCCTTCAGTATTGAAGGTTCCAGCATTCTCCTTGTTAGCAGTTAACAGTGGAAACAATGATCTATGTACTCACAGCCCAGGCTGCATTTCTGGGCTCTAGGGTTTAAGAGACCCTGTGCAGAGGACAGGGGTGTACCCTGTTTGCAGCTCTGCCATGGGCTCAGCATGCAACCGTGGACAAAATGTTTAATTGTAATATCCTGCTTTCTTTTCTTCAGATGAAAGAAATTAGACAATAATTTATAGCCTCCATTTAAACTGCTCTCAGACTTATGAATGAAGCAATCCTCCTTCCCTTGCTACTGTATTCCTGCAATGGCTTTCTGTTGGAAGCAAAGGATGTCGGGTTAGAGGGGTGACTAATAAGCAACCTAAAAACAAAAGGAGTCTAGTGCTAGGACAGCATGACCTGCAGTAATTCTGCTGCTCCCAGACACACACCAAGGATTAGCAGACACCCTACACAAATCCCTTGACCATCAGAACAGTAAAAAAAAGGAAAAGAAAAAAAAGATAAGATAAAGCCTCTTGTCCCAAGCTTATGGCTCAAAGGACACAAAATACTAAGTTCATTCATAACTTATACAGTATTTATTTGGAGGAAACTCTGGGGAGGAATCCTATGGAAATTAACCCTTGCTTCTCTGGATGCTATTACTACATGCAGAACTTCCATAATTCTCCAAATAGTCCTAGTCCTTAGAAGTAGAAACTGCTCTGATTGGTTTCTCACGTAACCTCCAGCCCATAAATGCCAGAGCCAGGCTGGAGGGAACAGTTATGCAACAGAGCCTGTGAAAGAGAAAAAACTGCTTGAGGCCAATTGGCTGTTTACATCACATATTTTCATGTTCTGTTTACAACCTCCTTGTATAGGCATCTCACTGTTCTGCTGTACAAGTTGTGGGTGAATATCTCTTGATAAAGTAGGAAAGCAACAAACAAGTTGTTGAATGTTCACCTCAAATTTAAACTCAACAGTCTTTTAAGTGACACATGTTTAATGAAGGGTTTGTTTCATTAACAGGTTGAGTGTGATGAGTGGGGATACCTTCCATACAACTCCTGGTAATTATTCTTTGAGACCACAAATCACACCACATTCAGTTCTTCTTAACCCTTTTGTGTATATTCCTGCTTGATCAAGAACCAGCAGATCTTTGTTGCAAGTGTGATGATGGGACTGTTTCTCTGTGTGACTTCTCTCTGTACAGCTGAGCCAGTCGAAGAACAGTTCTCCCCTGCTTTTCAGAGCCGTGTATCAAGGCTGGCACCAGAGTGAGATGGTGAAATGTCTGTTGGGGAAGCCTCATCCCAGCTATGCCAGAGCCCTTCACAAGAATAAAACCTTTTACCCTGTTTGTAGAACAACAGTACTATAAGAAAATCCAGAGACAAACAAAAGTAATGGAAATTTAAAGTGAACTTCGTATTCAGCACCTGAAACACCACATGTAAAATATTTCTCCTTAACTCATGAGACTGCACATGAGAGAGGAGGAAAAAAGAATCACTGTATGGACATCACAGTGCCTCAAGAAAGCAAAAATAGCACCAGCAGCTGGCTTTAGGATTTAGTACAGAGGACAGAGATCTTGTGTTACCCACAGGATGTTGCAAACCTGGAAGCTGGAAGCTAACAGCATTGCTGAGTTTAGGTTGGTTTTCAGGGAATGAATGCAGGGCAAGTAAGATCTAAAGGCTTAACATTTAAACATGAAAACAGTCTCCATTATATTAGAAAATCTCCACTGAGATTAGAGCCTGTGCTTTATGGATAGGCCACATTAATTCAGAAACAATCCTGAATATTTGAATTACACCCACAGGCAGCAATAACAATCCGAAGGTTTGGTAGAAGAAAGTTGTTAAGAATTGTGTTCAGTTTAACTATAGTGTACCCTCCTGGGTTGCAGTGGAGCTTTGGATCTCTTGCCTTTTATAAGCAGCACGTCAGTCAACAAGAATTTAGCTTGGAGGAATGCATTACAAATGTAGAACAAATCAAATTAGCTCTCAGATGTTATCTGTTGGTATCTCATTTCTTCCTCAGACTTTTAACCACTGGAACACAACATCAGGGCAGTTGGGGGAGGCAACTGTTTTACTAAAAAGTACTAAATATAGGTGCTATAGAACAAATTACAACATGCTGCATTGCCACACCACCTACAGCACAGGATGAACCAGGAACAGTTACCTGCTGTGAAAAAGGTAATTTGGTCTAGCTAATGTGTCACACCTTTACAGCATAAAAAGCCAACTTAATCATTGCAATTATGTGCTAAGGGTGAGTGACAAAGTCATCTGTTGCAGCAGTTACTTAAAGAAATCATGATTTGGAGCACCATTTACTTGTTTCAAATTTTCCCTGCCACTGACATTGGAAGGCTCCTGAAGAATTCAGTAATGCATTCTGTGATGAAAACCACAGGCTTTATACTTAATATTCTACATACTTTAACATAAATTTAGAGCAGCATTCTTTCTTCTTGTTAAATGTAAACAGTTAGCTTACCTGGAAGTTCTTTGAGATGTTCATAGAATAGACTGGGGAAGGAATTATGTGAGTTGCTTGGTCAAAGTTTTATACAGCATTTCACCCTGATCAGCATTAAGTGACAAGCTCCAGTGACACACATACTTGATGTCATGATGTACATCAGACTGGAGGTTTTACTGCCCAATACTTTAATGGATTCAAGAAGAGCAAATGAAAATTTACTGTAGCAGAAGTGCCACAACCGTGAGTTCTGTTAGGTAGCAATTAGACTGTGAATCACATAATAAACTGTGCTGTTGATAGCAAAGGTTTTTGCAGCCTCCCTTACCCACAAAGATGGTAACTTTTCTGTGCCACAGCTGAGTGCTGTGAGAAAGGAACAGGAGTAAGTCGCCTGCAGCATTAAGGTTTCCTTTAGAGGCTAAAATTGATCCACTACTGCAATAGAGTTTAGGAAATTCAGGCTTCGACTTGTCTAACAGTTTAAAGCCCCTGGTGAAGGTTCCTTGCTCAAGTCACCCAGAAACAGGTGAGAGCACTACATCATCTACTGCAGAGAGCAACCGTGTTGCAGAAAGCAACAAGGGCTTTGGGTGACAGGAACCAACAGACTGTGACTCAAGAGCATCATGTTTAGCCAGCACAGGTGCATAAAACATTAAGTGTTTATCAGAAAACTAATTAAACATCTTGTTCTAAAAATCTACAGCAGTTTTCATCATTAAAACCAAAGAGAAAGTTGCAAAATGTGCCTACATTTGAATACCCTGATGCCTTCCACGTGCACCTTGAGGAAGGAAATCTCCATGTTTACCATGTGCCACCCAGAGGAATACTTTGCTAAAACCCCTCTTTGTGATCAGTCATTACCCAACTCTTCCTAAGGTTTGTGCAGTGCTTTCTGCAACAGTCTGTCCACCCCCCCAGTGAGCAAGCCTGCCTCGTCCCCTGCTGGTGCAGGCAGTCACATCATAAACCGATCAAATGCCATTGTACAACTCAATAGGCTTTTTGGACTAAGTTTCCAAAATTTGGGAGTGGGCCTTTCTTCCATTCAAACTAATTTGGGCAACAATGAAAAAATTCACTCATGAACAGGGTTTCTGACTACATCTTTTTCCGTCAGTGGTTCTTGTTTTCCGCTCCAACCCACATCATCTATTCTCTTCCTTCCACCCATTCTTCCCCCCAAAAAAGGTTGGCTTGGACACTGTGCTTCAATTTTGTGTAGAACTTTCTATTTTTCTTTCCCATTCTTTTTGTTTAGCATATGAAAGGAGCTTCCTGTTTAGAAACATGGGAGTCCTACACCCTCAGTAATGATGTATTCAGCCCATCAATGATCTTGGCATGAATGCCTTAAACCTTAATATGCCTGATGGGATTTTCTGTACATGTCATCATCATCATCAGTTCAAAAAACAATGCACAGCATTTGTCATCTTGCACTCAATCAGCTCCTTTCCCAGTCCTATGGTCCTAGTAAGAAAAATCTAGTAAGAAGGCTTATAAGTTTCCTTTTCTTAAATATTTCAAATTATAGATTTCCAATGAAATCTGTTCTACAGAACAGAAACAAAAGCACCAAGAGGAGACAGCGCTGTTGAGAACTCCCAACGTGATCAGTACTGTCCTGCTTTTCCACCCCTAAATCCCTGCAGCAGCCTACCAATGCTCACACTGCTCAAGCCTTACTGTAACTGTATTATCCAAATCCTAGGCTTGTCCTGTGCTGGGGAATAGGAATGAAACACGTAATGTAATCCCCATTCAACTTCATAAAAAAACCAAACAAAACACATCCCCCCAGACCCTACCTGGCCTAGAACAAAATTCTATCTTGTTCAAATATGTAGGATAGATCCAAATTCTATTTACCCAGGTCTGAAAAACTGCAGCAGCGGTGACTTGAAATAAACTGAAAAATTTGTCTCTTCGGGAGTTTAATTTACAGAAACATCTAAGTGCAGGCTCTTCCCCTCTGCTGTATTTTAACTGCAGTGAAGTTCTCCAGTGAAGGTAGTGGACAGCACTTGAATCAGTGGGTGAGCCAACACAAGGGCTGCTCTTCTCCAAGCACAGCTCAGCAGCACAGTGGTCAACCACAATTTATTCTATAGGGTGCAATTCTTCAGCTAATTCTTTTCTGAGAAAAGCTGCCAGTCTGGAGCTTGTGCAGCTTAACCTCTGACAAAGCAAGGCACATACACTGCTTCATTTTAACTCTTGTGGGGACTTGCTCTGTGCCTACCTAAACATCAAAACATATTTTGATTTTTAGTTATGGGTGAGCAGGAGAGCTAATTTACAACTGTCAGCAAGTGCCATCCTAATTAAAAACAAATGACTAATCGTACAAGTGCAGGGCCTGTTTACACAGGCTACACACATCAGTCAAAGCCATCCAGGCTTGAATTTGAGGAAAAGCAGCACCATCTAGTGCCCTACAGTAGTCAGAGATCCAAAAATCAGTTTCACAAGCCCACACAGAAATGTCAACATAGCCAACACTCACAAAAGCAGTAGGACACCAGAGGTTTAACTCTATCAGCACTTCTGATAAAGGGAATTACATAACAAAATTCTTGTTAAAAGAGAGCTGCTGAGAGTGAGATGTTTTCAGGCAGAACAGAAATTCTTTAAAAGACAAACTGAGAAATTATTCTGCCATCTATAAAAAAGATGCAGTCCAAAGGCTAAAATTTGCCAGAAGGCTACTACTGTCTATAAAAAGCTACTAGAAATAAAAAGCCAAGCTTCAAGAAGTTCAGTAACATTAAAAGTTATAGCAGACTCAAAACATAAGACAATATGAAAAGGGATTTGAGAAACCTTGAGAAAATTTATGAGGAAAATGAATATAAATTCTTCTTCAAACTCATCAGGAACAGTAATGGTCAGTACAGGGAACATATGATCAAAAAGTAGAAAGAACAGTAAGAAAGAGAATAGACTGCAAAAAAATTTTCAAATGTTTTGGGATCTGGGGTTTGGTTTGTTTGGGATTTTGTTTTGGATTTGGCAGGGGAGTGTTGTTTGGCTTTCTGGGAATTCATTTAGGGTATGTTCTTTGGTTGTTGTTTGTTTGTTTTCTTGGGGGGTTTAGTTTGTTTGGGAAGGGTGTTTGTTTGTTTGTTGTTGTTTTTTAATCCACATTCATCACAGAGAGGCTTAGACTGGCTCACGCTCCAGACAGCTCATTTCAAATGAGAGGATCGAGGATGCTACTGGACATTGCAGTGACACAAAAGAGTAACAGATCTTTATAACTGGACAGTAAATACCCAAGAAATCAATTAGACAGTAATTGAGCTACCATCCACCATAATCTCTCACTTAAAACTTTGAAAGAAGCAGATGACAAATGAGACAATTTTTAATAGAGTTTTCCAGGGATTTATGTAGGTGAGCTATGTCAGGTGAGCTGATCTCTTTCAACTGTGCTGATCCCGTGATATAAAAATACTGTACATACAGATAAACATGTTATGCTGGCAAATACAGCTCAAGTAAAGGCTATGTGGGACTTACATCCATTATCATTCTCAGTGTCTACAAGTGTTATTAACTAACAGATATGAATTCTAAAATTTATCAAGGTAGAACTTCCTGATTTGCCAGCATGTTGAGCACCATGTCAGTCCTCCCATACAAAAATCCAAGTACAAAAATGAATGGAGACAAAAAAAAAAGATCGGCAGACCTTGCATTCCTCCCCACTGTCTCATGCTATGGACTAAGCTATGTAAATTTTTAACTGTAGGAGAAAGTGCCAGAGCAAGCTGCTTTTGCTAACCCTACAGAGAACCTAGATAACTAAGTTTATTAAGTCAAAAGTCAAGCTTTGTAGGAAGCACAGACCTACATCTCTCATATGACTCTACAACATAATTATAGCAGAAGTGTCTTTTTTCACACAAGAAGGAAAGTAAATTACAAACAAGGTGGGCCTGAGAAAGTATATATTAAAAAAAAAAGCTTTGTTCAGGCTCTAGTGCACCTTCCCTGCAGATAACTAATGAGCATCTTAAAGCATCCAGCAGAATTTAACGTATTCAAGAACTGAAACATGCCACAAACAGTGGGAAATGAATGCAGCAGGCAACTCAACAGCATGTGAGCAACAACCTCAGTCTCTACTTATGGCCTTGCAATCATAACTTAATAAAGCCACAATGAAAATATCTGAAAACACTGCAATGAAGCCCATCTTCTCTATCTTAAGCGGAAGATTCATATAAACACCATTTCCCTACAATGAGGATATGCATCACAAATCTGAACACAGCGCCATAAATTACAGCACCACTGACTGATGTAGTGTTGTCCCCAAAAACAGTAATCTGCAAGACTCGGGTAATAGTAAGGACAGAAGTTAAAACAACACCCTACAGATACCACTTTCTCTGACAGAGAGGCTGACACTAGAACTTCATAAAGCACTAGCTCTACAGAAGAACGTATACCCTCAACACAAGAAACATGACAAGTCAATTCTCAAAGATAAACCAAAATTTATTTAAAACAACAAAAATAAGACAGTGCTACTGCCAAGATAGAAAAAAATAAGGATTCTTCTACTGAATGTGACAAGACAGCCAATTTACAGCAGTTTACATTAATTCTGAGATCAGGTTGGGTTTTACACTGCTTCAATTGACTATATGTACTTTCTGCAAGACAAACTGGTTCCCCTTCCCTCCCCTTTCCAAAAGAACTGACAAAAATATCCTTTAAAAAACATATACAGAATTTTGAGACATGATTGAAACATGAACCACTGTCCAAAAGTCTGGAACTTTCCAAGAAGTTTAAGTCCTTTGTTGCTTCAACCAACCCTCAATGGGGGAGCTACAAGCACAACGCCATCCCCTCTGACAAAGAGCATCGGAATATTCCTTTTGGTAGACTGTGAAGAAGGAAAGAAAAGTTTACATTTACAAAACATTCAGTTCAACCATAAAAACACACCTGAAACAACTCCAAGAAATGCACAATGTCCTGGTATACTGAAGAGATCAATACAACTAACACCAAGTCTCTAGATAACCTGTGTATTTTCATAACGATTTGTCCAGAACATCTGTTAGAGCTTGGTTCAAAAAACAGTCAGCAATAAACTACTTTAATAATATAACAGTGTAGTTAAAAAAAAAAATCTGTGAGGATAAATAAACTACTTTTTTAGTCCTTACTTTATAAATCTCTTCATAGGTTTCCTCATCAATCTCTATTGTAGTCACAGTTTCTTCCACATCACCCAAAATCATATTTAAGTGCTGATCATATGCCTGTAGGAATTAAGTTCGTTTATTAGGTTTTCCAAAATTCAAACATGAGCTTATTAAAATAAGAATTTTAGGAAGACTTTCAGACATAAATAGTTTAGTCTGATTTTGACCAAAACAAAGCAGTATCAGTTCTCCTTATAACTCAACACAAACATACACAAATGAGAACTCTGCAGCAGGAAAAAGAAGGCACGACATTTACATTTACTGAATCACTCTTGCAGGAAATAGCTCTGAAGCACTCTCTGAGAACACTTACAAGACCTCAGAGACAGACACACTCTGTTAACGTTAAACCAGCTACACTCTGCTGCCAGTCTGGTCTCCTGGAATTGATTGCCCAGGGCCAACTTAAAGGATATGAAAGCTGCTTCTCATACCGTGCTACAAAACCTTAAAACACATGTTCCAAAAACCTCACAAAAGCATGTTGAAAACTACACGTGTCCCTCATGGACCTCACATTACCTCTGTGTTTCCAAAGGAGTTGAGGCCCAGTTAATGCATGGTGCAACTGGTTCTCGCCCCCAGCAGAGCACAGCACTCAGGGAGGATGACTGACTTAATAGAAAGCAAAAAATCTGAGAACCCAGCTGAGTACATATCCTGTCACACCTCCCAGAGTGTGCCTTAACGGATTCCTGTTCGATAATGATGACCTCGGTCTTGAAGAGGCCTCGGGGTATATCACAAAAAGAGGCCTGCAGCATAATTACTTATTTCACAGACACAGAAATGGAAGCCAAAAGCAGTGAAATGAGTAGCTTGGTATCATTTAGGAGACAAAAAAACCCAAAATACATCGCTTCACTTTCTAGGGAAGCAGTTAATAGCAGACAAAGTACTGAACAAATTAGATTTTTCCACCAATCATATTACAATTCTGGTAACTAAGAAAATTCTTAACTTACTTTCTCTAACCAATTCTGCACTTTCAACCATGAAATACAATTACTCATGTTTTAAAACTAATTTTTTCAACAACCAGTGGAGTATTACAGGCAAACTTGTTTAACAGACTGTTGTACATGAAGAAAGCCTGCCCAGTGCTTAGCTGAATGAGTAGGACAATGTTCTGAAAGTTATACGTACGTGCAATCTGCCTCTTAGCTCTCTGTCATTTCTCATTTTGACATAGATTCGCTCATCTAGACTGAGTCTGATGAGATCGAGTGGCTCCTCTACAGTATTTGTTGTTTGTTGCTAAAAACCAAAACAAAAACATTATTTGTACAGAAGAAGCCTGTGAACTTTTCCATTCTTCAGTGTTTGTGAGACCCAAAGACAAAGGAGTGAGAACACAGATGCAAATACTTCCAATCATTCCTTCACATCCTGGTGAACCTGAGTGCAGCTGATTTACCACTCTACTGATACTCACCAGCCTGAGCAGTGTGAGTCAAAAGATTTCAGTTTAGTCTTGCAGCAAATCATTCCTCACACGCAGCGGGATTGGAACTAGATGATCTTTAGGGTCCCTTCTAACACAAACCGTTCTATGACTCTGAACTGTTTTTCTTACCAGCTGCCACAGTTTACAGGGCAGCAGAGAGCCCACACTGCGTGAACCAGCACCACACGTGTGTGCCACGGCACGGTGCGGGCTGGAACAGCCGACCCCACGGACACCGGTGCCAGCACAGGGAGCTGCCCGGGCACACCCTGCCCCCACACACTCGCCCCTCCCGAGCCCTTGCTGGGCCACACAGCAGCCTGGCCAGACCCTGAGGCCGGCGTGAAACCCCAACACACACGGGCCTGAGGCCCCTTTCTGTGAGAAAGGCGCACTTTGCGGATCCCAACTACAAGAGGGTGCAGACCTCCGTGCATACCCCACATCTTCCTTATCGCATATGTATCCCCTATCTCCGTTCTAGCTACCTCGGTCCTTCAGAGCCAAGGGCACGGCCCTCAGCAGCTTTGCCCCCTTTCCCTCCTCCGGCCGCGCCCGGGGCCACCGCGCCCACAGCAGGCCCGCAGCGAG
>WEIT01032141.1:1103343-1124436 GCA_013389985.1 Dryoscopus gambensis
TCCAGGCCGCGGGGCTGGAGGGGCGGCGGTGGCAGCGCGCCCTTGGGAAGGACGGCCGCGCCGGGCCGGAGCGGTGCTTGCCGGCTGTGTTTTCGGCTGTGTTACCGGCGGTGGGATCAGTGCCCCAGGTCCGGGCGTTAAACCCGTGTGTGGCGCGGGCCCCGCACGCTGCCCCAAGCGCTGACAAAGGCTCAGCGAGCCCGTACGGGGTTGTTTTATCTCGGCCGCGCTCTCCAGAGCAGCTTCACGTGGTGATAAGGTGTTGTGAGAGGCAAGCACAGTGCTTGCTTTTTCGCCGATCCCATCGGTAAGACTATAGGAATCTTTAAGTACTTCCTGTGAGTTACCTACGTATTTTCCTCAAGTCTCGCTGTTTAAATCTTGCCTATTTATAAACAAACAATGGCATGCTCAGCATTGTGAGTGCTTACATTGTTCTGTAGCTGTCTCTAATGAAGTCCATGGAGGTGTTGTTTCAGATTGCCATGGAGATAAAACTCCATCCTCTAACATTCATCTTCATTTCTTTTGTCGCATGCAGATGATTTTGAAAAGAAAAAACCCAGTATAAAGAAGAACTCAAAGGCTCCAGCTAGGGATTGTGATACTGAAGTTTCCAACTCAGTGAAAACTTCCAAACCTTCAAAACGAAAAGAGGCAAAATCACAAATAAAAGAAAGTAAAAGGAATGCTAGAAATAAAGAGAATTGTATCAAAGAGGAAACATGCAGGTAAATTTATTCATCATTCAAGCCTGTAGGAGCTTTCCCTTCATCTTATTTCTTTCTGTAGTTTGATTGTCAAATACTCAATCTGTTGTTACTGATGAAGAGGTCATGCTTCATTTATTCCCCTATTTTTAGTCTTTGATAAACAAGAACCTACATTTCCTGATGATAGTATGTTTTGATGATTTTAACAGTGACTCACTGAAGCATCCTCGGAAGAAGTTAAAGACGGAATCCCCTGTTAAAAAAGAGATGGATGAAGACAATGCTGACAATGATGATGATGATGATGAAAGTGAAGATGAGTGGGAGGATGTGGAAGGTAACATTGCACATTTATTCATATTAAGCACTTTTTAAGAGCTTGTATATCACAATGACCCTTCAACAGCAGGTGACCAGCATCCCACAGTTATTGGAAATAAATTAGCGCACACACAGTGTTATGGAAGATCCCGGAGCTGGTAGTTACTGGAGATGTTCTGTTTAAAGATTGTTTGAACACTTGAGAAGGAAAACGTAGGTTCTTATCCCATCATCAGTCCTCCCTGGGAATCTATTCCATGTTTACTTATAATTTAGTAATATTTTATTTTTCCAGAACTCCAGGAACCTCCTACAGATAAGTTAGAAGAAGCTGCTGTTCTTCCATCAGTGGGGCTGCCAAGCAATCCTGTCGAGATAGAGATTGAAACCCCAGAGCAGGTGAAGAACAGAGAGAGGAGGTAAGAACAAGGAGGTGGTGGAGGGCTGGAAAAGGCTGAAGTTAAAAATACCCTAAGTCTTGACTGTCATTGACTTGCTGTGTTCTGGGTGAAAATCCCCACTTGGTGCAGATCACTGAGTTGGAATGATGCAGGGTTGTGGGATGAAGAACAGTTTTCCCACTGATAATTCTACCAAAAATCTTCAGTGGAAGTTGGCAGGAATGGAAGAGGCTTTTCAGCTTCCTTGCAAATCAAGTGTGTAACTTCACTCTGTTTTACTATCTCCATTTCCAGTGAAGGGACAGCAGTAGATATCTGCAAGGAGAGCTGTGGGTGAATGGAACTGTGTTACTGCAAAATCTTGACAGCCTGTTCACATAGCTAGTCACTAAACCTTTCCTTAAGTGTGCACAGAAGATTCTCTGGGATGGATTCTTTTTGTGAACTGACCCAGTTCAGGAATCTAGAAAGGAAGGTCCACAGAAATCCCACAACATCTATTTCTTTTGTAATCTTATGCAGAGAGAAAAGAAAAGCAGAATTTGAGATGTACCTTCGGAGAATGATGAAACGTTTCAGCAAGGAGGTTCGCGAGGACACGCATAAGGTATTTGTCACAGGGAGCTATGGCAGAGGAGGAATTGAGCATAAAGATGTCTGAATTGATTTGTAATCAAAATAAGCTAATTTTTATCAAATAATATGGGGCCATGGCTAGAAATGAAAAAATTAAGAGGCTGTAGTCCTGATAGATTCCTCCTAAACTGTGAGTTGGAAACATCTGTGCGTGTGTTAGTAAAATTTTAACTCAAAGCGTATGTGAGTAAGATATATGTTTCTCCGTGGAGGGATATCTTCTCATTCTGCCAGTCATGTAGAGCAAGACATTTGCAAGGACTTCAGTGCTTTACTGTCTTCTGAAGACAGCACTGTGAGTGCTTGGGAGGCTTCATTGTTCCCTGTCTCAGTTAAAAGGAGCAGTGAAGTATTCCTTGGACAGGAGTTCCAGTAAGGAAGATCTCTTCTGAACTCACTTTTAAACTTTTCTGTCGCAGGTTCATCTCCTGTGTTTATTAGCAAATGGTTTCTATAGGAACAGGATCTGCAGCCAGCCAGATCTCCTCGCCATCGGCCTGTCCATCGTCCCCAGCCGCTTCACCCAAGTGCCCGCAGGCCAAGTGGGCCTTGTCTACCTTTCCAACTTGGTGAAATGGTAAAACTCTCTTCTGATCATGCTGTCACATAGAATATGGAGCTAGGGTTCAGGGAGAGGGGTAACTGTAATTAACAATCTTCTGCGGTTTTCTTTGATTTTATATACAAGGGTGAGAGGGGCTGTTCTTTTTACAGAAGGAGAGGGTAAGCTCTGAAGTTTAAGAATACAGTCACAAACACTGGACAATAAGCAGGTGTCTGGTATTTCAGGTTTGTTGGAACCTTCACTGTCAATGATGAGCTTTCCACTGAAAAAGGAGAGCCCCTTCAGTCAACACTGGAGAGGAGGTTTGCCATCTATGCTGCACAGGATGATGAGGAGCTGGTTCATGTAAGAGTCTGGGAAGTGCAGGGTTGGTGAGTTTGGATGCTGTGTGTGAGGTCATATGTGAAGTGGTGGGAGGGGTGGATTTGAAGAAAGCAGATCAGTGACTTAAGTGATTCTGTAGCTTTTTATTTTTCTCTGTTTTTATCTAGAGAGCTCCTGTGATTAAATTACTCAATTTAAACTGTTTTGCAGATATTTTTAATTATTCTGCGAGCATTACAGCTGCTGTGTCGCCTCGTGCTGTCTTTTCAGCCTATTCCTCTCAAGGAGACAAGACCAAAGGTAGTTTTTGTTGTTTGTGTGGAATAAGGAGTAAGTCACTGATTCAGTAGGATTAAAAAAACTTTCTGGCTGTTACAACTTGCAGTGAATCACTTACTGCAGGAACCAGGGTTCTGTCTACATTGCAGAAAGTGCATACCCTTAATTTTTAATTTTCTTCTTTGAAAAAGCCACTCATTTCTGTGTTTCAGCAAAGATTTCTTAATGTTTCAGTGCGTTTGCATTTCTTTAAAACTTAGACAGCAACTCTTGCTGCATGAGTACACCTCTCTTCAGCCAATTGCCTGAAGTTTTCAAGGCCCTAAGACGTGAATTGACTGTGCCTGCCAGCCTTTGGTCTGCATGAACCTTGGGCTGATTTCAGTCTTTTTTTTTTCTTTTACCATATTCTTAGCTGTGGTGATAAAAGTGACCTGGCCTGTTTCTTTGCAGGGAAAGAGCTCATCCAAGAAGCTGGCTCACAGCAGCACCTCTGAGGGGCAGGAGAGTACTGCCACGACACCCAAAGCTGGGGCAAAAAAATGTCCCTGCAAAAAAGCCAAGCAGGATGAGAAATCCTCAGAGAGCAAAGAAGACAACACGGAGCCAAAGAAACCCAAAACTGCCCAGACCAAAAGGACACACAAGTCAAAGCTGACTAAAAGCAGCCAGGAGCAGAAGGAATCAAGTAATGAGAGTAGTCTAGCAGAAAAAGATGTGCCAGTCAGGCCCAAGAATGACCGCCGGAGACGAGTGGCCTCCAAGGTGTGTTACAAGGAAGAGAGTGGAAGTGGTGAGAGCAGTGCTTCGAACTTTGAGGTTTCAGAGGAGGAGAGTGATTTCTCTGATGAGGATTTTGAAACTGTCCCTAAAAGGCAGAGGAGCTCACTGGCCCCCCGGAATTCAAAGATGACAACTATTAAAAGCCCAAAAACTAAGACTTCAGAATCAAGGCTGTCAGAAAACTCGTGTGGAGCTGAGCCTAAGCCAGCAAAAGGTACAACTCCAGCCTTGCCTCAAGCACAGAGGAAGAGAAACAAAATCATTTCTAGTGATGAGGATGATGGACAGCAGGAGGTGAGGAAAACAATGGGCACTGACCAGTGGCTGGAGGTTTTCCTTGAGCCTGAAGACAAATGGGTTTGTGTAGACTGTGTTCATGGCAATGTGGGTCAGCCCCAGCTGTGCTTCGCACACGCCACGAGGCCGCTCTTCTACGTTGTGGGATTTGACAACGATGGGAGCGTCAAGGATGTGACACAAAGATATGATCCCGCGTGGATGACCTCAACAAGGAAGAGCCGTGTGGACCCTGAGTGGTGGGAAGAGACACTGCAGCCATATGAAAGTCCCTATGTGGAGAGAGACAAGAAGGAAGAAAATGAGGTAAATGGCAATAGGTTCACGACATTTAGTGCCAGGAGTCCAGTCCCTGGATTCTTATTCAGGCAAAAAAAGGCATTAGAAATCTCTTTCCATGAGGAGTGAAGTTTGTATTTGAACTTGAAATGTTGAGATTGAACATGTTTTAGAGAGAATATACAGTGATAAATTTAAATAATAACCGATGGAGGTTGTTCAGAGAAATTTGCTTAGCAGAAGTACTGTACAGCTTGTGCTGGAAACTTACTGGTGAGGTGTGTGTACAGTTTAGCATTACCTTTCTTGGAGAGAGTTTTTAAAACACATAGGTCAGGGTGCACATCTAAGTACTTATTTGCAGCAAGAATGCTTTAGTCTGTTGGCTCATCTGATTAGTTTCTGATGGTTTTTTCTTTGGTCCATATTACTGTCATTTTCTTAAAAAGGGTAGTGCAAGAAAGTTGTGAAATTACTCTGTTCTGTATAATTCTTGCAGTTCCAAGTGAAGCTTCAAGATCAGCCTCTACCAACAGCAATTGGAGAGTACAAAAACCACCCTCTCTATGCACTGAAGAGACACCTCTTGAAATACCAGGCCATCTATCCTGAGTCAGCTGCTATCTTGGGCTACTGCAGGGGAGAGGCTGTCTACTCTAGGTGAGTTGTGCACCTGCTGGCAGCTGCATCTGTGATCTTGGTAACAAATTGAAGAGCTAATTTGCATGATGGTATCAGCAGTAACAGGTGAGGCATTTAGCTGCTCTGACAGCATTTGTGTGTCACTAAGATACAGCTTTTTTATTATTCCTAATGTGCTAAGTTTTTTTTTGATCTGTTATGGATCACTAGAAAACTCTTACGTTTACCTCTTTCTGGCCTTTTCAGAGACTGCATCCACACGTTGCACTCCAGGGACACTTGGCTGAAGCAAGCTCGAGTGGTGAGGGTTGGAGAAGTACCTTACAAGGTAAGAGGGTTTGACTTCCGCCTGTGCAATCCACCTGCTCCCTAAAGCCCAAGCTCAGCTCTGTTTTGGTTTTTGTCTTCTCTCTTGTCAGCAGATGTAGATTTCATACTTGTTTGTGAGGTTTGTGGTAGCTGTACTGTCCACCTGCTGTGCCTCTAGTTCCTACATGCTATCCAATGCCCAGCTTTGTCTTTTTCCCACCCCAAGGCTATCTGGCAGAACTGCTCCCTTTTCACCTTCCCCAAAGGCGCCCCAGTGTTTTATATGCACTGCTGGGTCTCTGCCTGTTGCACACAGGTGCCGTGGGTAGGCATTTATAGGCAGTGGATATCGAAGCTCGGAAATAGCATTCCTGCTCTCCCTGAACCTTCTCCTTCAGTATCCTAGGAAAACCTGAAATCGCTGTCAGCTTGCTGTGGTGTTCCAGGCCTGGGTGTTGTATTTGCAGATGGTGAAAGGATTTTCCAACCGGGCGAGGAAGGCGCGCCTGGCAGAGCCGGCGAACCGGGACCAGGCGGACCTGGCGCTGTTCGGCCGCTGGCAGACAGAGGAGTACCAGCCTCCCATAGCAGTGGATGGAAAGGTAGCTGGGAAGGCAGAGAGGGCTGGTGCTAAAGGAAGTGGTTTGTGGGGAGCTCTGGGCTTTATTTTTCCAGAAGTTGCATGTTTCAGATGTGAGACCAGTCAGTAACATCTGGATTCAGGATTAAGAGTTCAGGGGTAAATGTTCACAGGAGGAAAAAACCAAAACTCTGCCGAAGCCTTGCTTTCACAAGTACGGGTAGTGAGTGCAGGCTGCTAAAGTCAAAATTTCATTGATCTGATCTTCCTAGCCCATGTTTGCCTTGCTAATTCTCTGCATCACAGCCTGAGCAACAAAGCTTGGGCAGAGGACATAGCTAGGAGATAACCATACAGCTAAAATCTAGCCTTGTACCTGGTCATGTGAATATTAATTGAATACTGGAGTGGAATGTAGCAGGGCAGGAGGGGAGAGTCCCTGAGTTGCAGCGGGTGTTTTCACCTCTCTCCAGAAAGCAGGATTGTCAGCATCTCTCTTTAATTTTGCCATAACAGGTTCCTCGGAATGAATATGGAAACGTCTATCTCTTCCTGCCATCCATGTTACCTGTTGGCTGCGTGCAGCTGAAACTTCCAAACCTGAACAGAGTGGCACGGAAGTTGAACATCGACTGTGCTCAAGCCGTGACTGGATTTGATTTTCATGGTGGCTACTCACACGCAGTGTATGTAAAGCTGCTTTGTTGCACCTGTCAGATGTTCACGTCCTGCAGATGTTGTGTCTCTTGTGCTAAGTGGAGCATGTGACCAGTTCCACACTTTGGTCCTTTGAGACAGACAGTTCTGTCAGTATTCAGTAGCTTTTGGGCTGGGTCAGCAGGCATTTGCTCCCTTTCTTTTTCCTTCTCATAGCTGACAGGATTGTCTTCTCCTTCCTAGTACTGATGGGTATGTGGTGTGTGAGGAGTATAAAGATGTCCTTGTTGCTGCCTGGGAAAATGAACAAGCAGAAATAGAAAAGAAGGAGAAGGAGGTGAGAATTATTTTTGCAACTTCCTTATTGTTATATTTATGAAGTAAATTTCATTGGGCAGTCGAACAGGGTGGGCTGTGTAAGCGACAAGCACGAGGGTTTTTGATGGCAGTTTAAACATCTTAAAGCTTTCCTGTTCCATGGGCATAAGTACGTTGAAACTCACAGTAGTAAATTTTTCTCTTTCCAATAACAATCCTCTACAGAAACGTGAGAAAAGAGCTCTCGGGAATTGGAAGCTGCTGATAAAAGGACTTCTCATCAGAGAGAGACTGAAGCAACGCTACTCCATCAAGGTATCCTGCATTTCTATTAGTCATTTCTTTTTCTGCATGTTATTTTAACTGTAGAATAGAATTTCCAGAGTGTAGTTGCTCAAAAGTCTTCAGCTAGTCAAAAAAAACTACACCAGAAGTTCAGTGTGGTCGTGTTTAAACAGTAACACACCTTTGATAACAAGGGATGAATGTTTTTATTTTTGTTGCTCTTTTCTGGCATACCCCCTTCCTAGGTTCATTCCTCCAAGCCAAGCGTTGTAGCTAACAGGATGAGAGTGGGGCACTTTTTCTTGTAAGTTAGATGTTTTAGTTCTCAAGTTTTTTCCCAAGGAGAAAGGTGAAAAGCCTGATCTTTTTAAAACAGTTTGGTTTTATTCTTCCATTGTCAAAAATGTTTTGCTTGTGTTGAAAGAATGTTTGATCAGAAGTAGAAGCGCTTTGGGTAAGAAGCCCAACCCAGAGCAACCAACTTCTGTAAGGTCACTCAGTGTCACTGTGATCAAAGACAAGCTCTTTTAGAAAGGAGCAGTTAAAATGATTCTTAGAGTGACTTTCTGATTTTCACACCTGTGTTTTCCAGACTGAGCCATCAGCACCTGAGACAGAGAAGGGAGGGGGATTCTCTTCTGATGAAGAAGGAGCTCCGAGCCCAGAGAGCGCAGTGGGGAACACGGCCATTTACTGGCCCCAAAATCGCCAGCTAGAGAAAGAAGAAGAGAAAACAACCAAAAAGAGCAAGCGAGAAAAGAGAGGAGAAGCAGCTCAGTTGTTCCCTTTTGAGAAATTGTGATGACAAGCTTTTCTTTGCTGCTTTCAGATGCAGGGAAAATAGTAATGGTAAAAGTATCCTTTGCCAGTTAGGGCCTTAGGTCTTCCTGTGCACTTGTGTTTCTGAGCTGTCAGGGACCAACCTAATTCAGTATCCAGTTTCCTTTGATATCACAGGTATCACTTAGATAGCAGTTAGATTCTTCCTTTTAGCCTTGGACTTGGGAGAAGTAGACATGGAGCTGCACCTTCTGAGATCACATTGCTTTGTTGGGGTTTTTGCTCTCTTTTGTATCACTCAGCACTAATAGTTGAGTTTCCGGAGGCACTCCTGTCATTAGCAGTCTCTTTCCCCATTTTTCTTATTTTCATTTTTCCCTGCTTGCTCAGAACTAAAGCATCCAGCTGCTTTTTACCTGTCTGCAGAGAGGTGGCCAAAGGAATGCTGATGCCTGCTTTGATCCATAGCTTACCCAAATCAGTGGTGAGATAGAGTTCTGGCATTTGTGTCTCAAGGGGAAATACTTCCTCTAAGGGCTAAAAAAACCCCCGGTATCAGAATATGGAGGAATTAATATTTTCTAAAGAGTCACTTGCATTTTGTGATGTAAGTTTGGCTTTTAAGCCTACCATCTTCCTTTACTCTCAGAAATCTTGTGCTTTGGAAGGGAGCAGCCCTGTCCCTGTTACAAACTTAAGGTTCAATATGCCTTCTTAAGTAATGTGAATATATACATATTTGCTTCTGTTGTTTATCAAGATCCTGTTCTGGAGTAAAACATGTAAAACTGGCTAAATGTCACTCTTGGAACAAAATTCACTAAAACCACAGAATTCTTGTTATCCACTACAATAGCATTAAAAAACTGTTGAGAGAGGAATGTTAAATCTACATAAGCTTTGCCTGCACTTTTTTAGTAGAAATACTGATCTGTCTTTGGCAGTATTATGTATCTAAATTCCACTGACACAGTCTCTTCAAAAATAGAGGGGAAAACAATTTAGTCATTGCTGGACATTGTCACAGAGGAAAGACTGAACTGTAAGAAAATGGCTTTCATGTAATTATGTTCAGAAAAAATCTATTTTTGTACTATATTTGTAGATCAAAATAAAGTTTGAAAAAAAGACTATGTTGTCTGTTTTGTGAATGCACAGGTAACACCCAGTCTCCTTAAAATACAAGAGGCTGTAGTGATGCCCTGAACCAGCTACCTAAAAACAGAGGCTCCACCCAAGATGGACCCTGGGTCATGGGTTCTTCACATTTTTCTAAGCTTGGTCTATTTGCATATCAGGGTTAATTCTCCAATTATAACTTCAGTTAATGATGTAATTACCCCAAGTTTGCTCTCCCTGTCAGAGGCTTTAGCTTACATATTTTGGGGCCTAGGACAATCGAGGTGTCCTTGAAGAGCAAACCTAGAGAGGCTTTGTTATGTCTGTCTAACCAGCGTGAGAGAACAGCAGCTAACAGGCTGTATGAAGTTTCAGACTTACACACTAGGCAGTACAGGATCTGAAAAATACAAAAGTTTAAACCTAAGCCATCAGTAGCAGTCAGGTTGAACCATCATTTTTTCAAATAATCTTAGGCAAGGAAAAGTGACTGCCTTCAGTGGTCAGTAATGGGGAGTAAACCTGGGGCAGGCTGGCTGCAGCCTGGCATCACACACAGGACACAGACCAGAGAGCAGCTGTGCTGTTAGGGGGAACTCGCTGCCCAAAACGGAAATATTTGCAGGACAAAAAAACCCCCAACAATAGAAAACTAAGGTCTTGTGGAAGCTACAAACTAACCCTCCACCCACCTGGACACTATTCCTGGATATAAAATATGCAATAATTGAATTTAATAAAAAAGCCTACAGACCAACCTTTTGAAAACCGTTTTTTATTAAATATACAAAAGCTCAGCACTTCTGTAGAAAATTGTCACTTCATGTCCAGTAAGTAATGCTGGTCAGTGTTCTGCATCATGGGTAAAACAGCAGCAGTTCAAACCCAGTTTCTCTCCCCCGTGGAGCACAATTCCTGACTGCTGGAGCACAGCTTGGTGTCGGTGAGCAGCAGGAGGACTGTGCAGTGTCACCCCCACGTGCCAGCTACATGCGCGAGGCCACCCCCTGCACCCACCCTTTCACTCACTGCTCCTGCTTTTACCCCCAGGATGGAGCCATGAGACCCAACTGACAACAATCAAGTACCAAAAGAGTGAAAGTAATAAGGACTAATAAAGTAATTACAAATTCTCAAAACATTTATGATTTCTAACTCAGATTTCTATTTCAGTACCATTTCTAGCAAATGTTTGCTTCTATCTATGTTCAAGTCAAGTTCCTTTGGTACAGAGAACACTCTTCTGATGGTCACAAATAGATTTCATAATTGAAAACATTATTTTTGTACTGAATTGTGTATACTTACAAAAACCCTCAAAACACAGTAGTGTGGGGGGGGCCCATCTGGAAGCCAGACTCCAGCTTGGTGGAGAGACTTAAGAGTGTCTCTATCCTCAAGTGCTGGTTACAGCAGAAGTATGTAAACACGAGCCATCACAACACTACAAGGCATTCCCCTAACATGATACACAACTAAAAATTTAGGCTACTAAAATCTATGAAAACAAATCAAGCACAAATGTTTCCATTGCTTAATTTAAAGGAGTATGTTCATTGGCCTTACTAAATGAAATTAAAGAAAGGAAGAGTATACACAGCAAAAAAAACCCAACTATTTTAAAGATTACACATTCAATTATAAAAGTCAATGTTTCAAGGCAGTAGGTTTTATATTTACAGATGAATGACCTCTAAGTATCCCTTTAAGTGCAATTTGAAGTGAAATTTTTGAAACAGTTCTGCAATGATAAAGTCCAGGCTATCATTTTGGATGCTTAACCAAGAAAAACTTCAGAGACTTTTAAAAGCTGGGGGAAATCAATGTTTCCTGATAAATCTGCCCAACCTCAGAGCACTGCTAACATGGCCACTCATTACATTAATGACTTTGAAAATTCTCAGTCCAAAAGCAGAGGGTTTACGTGAGTATTGTGTGGAATTTACCTAAGCTATGTTTTCCCTTTGAACACATACACTGCCAAACACATCAGCCAAAGTGTGTTTCTGACTGTGCAAACAAGAAAAGGCAGCAGAGGGAGGGTTTGTCAGAGACAGGCAGCCACACGTTATTTCCTAAGGCCATCAAACCACGGTCCATGGGATGCAGCTGGCACTTCCTCCAAAACACACAGGGTGCCCCACCCAGCAAGGACTTGCCAGTTCTCAAATCAGGGGAATTACTAAGCAGTAAGAGTATCAAATCTGCTTGTTCTTTAACTTACCATCAATACACACACCCAAAATGCTTTTTTCCCCAAAGCTGGTGTCATTGACTTCCCACAAACAGCACCCTACAGTCCTATGGATAACGTGTAGCAATAACCACATTCAAGCCCCCTCCCCAGCTCTCGGTGCTGGCTGCTGAGCTGTGATTTGCTGTAAGCTTGCTGCAGGAACCAGGCAGAAATGTACTTGAGAAGGTTCTAACCAGCTCAAGACCCAACCACCTCCTTGTCACTGCTGCTTCTTGGGTGGAACACGGGATCTGGCGACCGCGATGGGGACCACGGAGAGCAGCGCGAGCAGCAGCGCCCAGAGCGGGCGGTAGAAGAGCCAGCCCACGGAGATGGTCAGCAGCGCCAGCGAGCTGGCCACGCACAGGGCAAACGCCTTCAACCCAACGTTAACCAGGTCCCTCAAAAGAGGAAACCAGTCCACTGCAAAGAGAATTGAACAGGGCATGAAGTAGTTGGCAAGATGACAGTTTAAAAGAAAGTCTGATTCATGCCTAGGATCTGCACGCTAACAATTGCAATCAAAAGACAGACTCAAACTATTTATCAAGAGCACTGGATTAGGCATTTCAGCAGAGCAGCATCAAGACATTTAATCATTAAGCAGCAGCTAAGCATATAAGGCAACGCCATCTTCATCTCTTCAGACAGGAAGTAATCCAAAATGAAGTCTGAAGATTTGTCCAAGGCTTGAGATGCAAAGGAGACAGGCAGTCCAGCAGTTATAGAACAAGTTTAGGGCAACTGATACAAGCTGCTAGCACAAAAATTCCTTTCTGGCAACAATAAATCTTGGAGCAGCATGTATATGGATAAATAAATCAGAAAAAAAAAGTTCACAGCTACAAAGCGAATAATATCTTTGATGTTTGAAGTTTATACAAGTTTGAGGCGTTGTCCTGCTTTTTTGTTTTTACGCCAGCATTTTTCTGCATTAAAAGGGTAAACAAAAACTTTCTTTGCTGTTTGTTTACAGTGGTACAGAACAACCAGACACAAAACTGTATTTCTATACAACTGGTGACTGGGACCTGTTGAGGGGACCAGTTGTGTGTGGGTGCAGAAAGTAAATGTATTGCAGCACCTTGAGTTAGATTTGGAAGAACCAGCCCAACATGTGCTTCAGCTTTTTATTTTGGTAAGCACTGGGCTAGGATCTTCTGAGACTGGCAGAAGATATTTGTGTGGGGTTTTTTAATGTTCACAAAGCAACCACTTGGTTTTGGGGTCCTGCTTACCTGCAGTTGCCTACAGTGACTTTTCAGATCAAACCAAGTCTGAGTTCAAACCAGATTTCTCCTGGTCTCCAAATGAACTAACTCTCTCGAAGTTACTATCTTACTTCTAGATCATTTTACCTTTCTGTGAAAAACTTACCTAATGTGTAAAAGATTCGGGTCATCAGGCTGATGCCCACAAACATGGAGACCCAGCCTGCTGCACGGAGGGCCCAGGTCTTCATGGTGTTACTCTCATGCTCCTTCTGAAACACCTCCTGAAAGCAAACACCATGACATGCAGCCTGTTTCTTGCTCTTTTCCAAGATCCTCTTAATTCCAGTATATTATGAGCCAATCAGAGCCAAGAGCATTTTAGGAGTACAATTTCTCTTGTAGAAGATACATTGCAGCTCATTCTGCAGGGTCTGCGCAGTATGGCAGTACAAAGCAATAGACTGAACAGTGCAGCACGGGGGAAACTGGCATTTTTCTTAATTAAAACAACCTAAAAAGCACCAGTCAACACTACGCACAGGCAGAAAGCACACAAGTTTTGCTGCAATTGGATACATTCAACATTACTGTGGAAAGTAAGACACTTATAAGTAACTGTAATAAAGAAGGAAGAGTCTGACTTCACTCTGAAGGAAGAGAGAAAAGGCAACAATGTTCACTGATCGCTGAAGGAAAGGTATGTGACAGAGAGCAAGCTGGATGCAGGGAAGAAAAGCTAAAAGGTATGTGTGCATTTCATCGGGCAAAGCAAAGCATCTCCTTGAAAGAATTGTGAGAGGGATTTTTTTCAAAATGGGTTGTGTGACCCTCTGGCTCAACAAAACATTCACGTGAAGATGGCTGGGACATTAGAAAGCATTAAATGGTAAGAGATGTGTAGGGCTAATTGATTACTTGCACATACAAGTACTCAATGAAATATTTATTTTTAAGCAGTTAATTTTCAATGAAACAAAATTCTATCTAATGAAGATTCAGAACTTACAGCAGAGGGTTGATTCTACTGCTACTCTTTCAAGCCAAAACAAAGCCTTTTAAACTGCTTTTGGGAGCCCCTGCAAACTCTTGACATCTGGGCTTTTTTACAGCAGGGCATGAAACAATCATTAATGGAAACAAACCTACTACAAGGACTAAATGAATCACCAAATTGCTGGAGCATGCAGGATTTATTGAAGCATAATGCTCTGCCTGAAGGTTCTTTCTCAGCCAGAAGAGTAATATACATTTCAAACAAGCCTAAACTCCTGTTATTAGGAGCTGAAGAGAGAATAACTCTTATGGTTTATTTAATTAAACTCTGATTTTTACTATTTTTACATGTGACCTGTTCAAAAGCATGTGCTTGCATGTGTAAGTGGGAAACAACCAAGGTTCAAATAACAACAAAATGAGAAGGCACAGAAACAATCTTTAAAGCAAACAGACAGAATGTGCAGAAACCTGGAAGTGAACACAGGCTACAACCTGTTGTCCAAGGAGAGAGAAAAGCCAATGTTTGTTTGAGTATCTCCTCCTCTAGAGCAGGTCTGAAGGAGAGTAAGAACTTCCTCTGCTGCTGCTTCTGCACTACCACCTCGAGTTTTAACCCTTCACCAGTAGAGTGTGGTATCTCACCTCCACAGAGAGGTCCCCAGGGTACAGAATCTCCAGAATATCTCCAGACTTGGCATGATACGGAACCAGCTGATCACCTCGCTGCCGAGCAATCACAGTCACCTTGGAAGAAAGGGAAAAATATTTACTGGTTACTGAGCTGGGAACAGAGCTTGCAAAATACAGAAACAACTGAAGACTCACCGTATCAGCAGTGCCCAAATGGGGATCATCTCCACTCAGACCTGCATAGAAGAAAGAGACACGAAGGTCTCCCACCTACAGATGAGAGAAGATTGGAAGTCAAGAAGGATTGTTTTACAAAGGGGAATCACATGAAAGACTAACTCAGCACAGGAACATCCTTCATTCATCAACACTTTTTCTGAACATTTATGTCAAGCCAGAGGACAGCCAGAAAGATTTCCAAGCTGTCCTTTTTTCAGGGCTAGCTGGCAGCTGAAACAGGAGAGCTCAAATGCTGTTTTGTAATATCCCCTCTGATTATGCTGCAGGAACACATGATATGCTTTGTTCATCCCTTGTCATTTCATCTTTTGGCAAAACAGGGCAGGCAGTAAATCTGACAACAAGCTGTTTGATTGTACTCCTCAATACAGCAAGGCAGAGGTGGAACCCACCTCCCAGCACCATCCTTTCCATTTAAAAGCACAGCAGACTCAAGAAAACAGAGAACAAAGGAGTGGGACTGTAAGCTTTCTGCAAGAGAAGCACTCATTCTGAAGGGCTGCACTAGGGGAGTCATCCTATGTGACGGTCTGCACTCCATTTTCTATACATTTAAATAGAAATGAGACATGCCCCAATTCCTTTTTCACACATAAGTAATCACTGCTTTAGTTTATCTTTCCCATCTTACTTCTGGACGCCTGGGGTTGTCGCTGTGATAAAAGTAATCTCCTCCTCGGGTAACATCAGCATGGGGATCCTCCAGGTGTGACAAGCTCAACTGCTTGAAATCATCAATTTTATTCACAAGACCTAAACAGAATAAAGCATCAAGCTGAGGCCCAGTGTCTAACCTGGAACAGCCAACAGGCTGGCTTCCTGATTATCACTTGACAAGACAGCTACTGTGCAAAGAACCAAAGTCCACTGCTGATGCAACAGCAGACACAAAGCCAGTACAAAACAATCCTTACCCTTGGAAAGAACAAAGCTGCCAACCTGGACGTTAGGAGAAACAGCAGTGAAAGACTCCACAGCCATGGCACTGAGGAACAGAGAGTCCCTGGTTAGTCCCAAAATTATGATCAAACTCTTGATTTGCAGTATGTAATACATAGCACAGAAAAGGTACTATGGCAAATGTCAGGAGAAACTCAACGAGCTAAATGACTGTCAGGATGTGAAAACAAATCCGTCAAGAAACTGTCCAGACTGCATACTGTTGGAGCCATTACAGTAAGTTAAGACAAGGCATGACTTCTCTGAACTGCTCTAATTTCTTTATGCCTTTGTCCTCCCAAGTACCAAAAGAACAACAGTTTCCGTCTACTGCACTCTGTTATGAATTTAGTCATTTAGCTTTCATCTTTGATCAGATCCAGCGACAGAATTCAGAGGGACTGTGCCAGATGGTACCTTACCTCGGGTTTTTGTGTCCAATTTCTCGATCAAAGTTTCTGCTGTTCACAACTTCTGATTTCCACTCTGTATCTAAACAGAATGGTAAGAAAGATTGAGGAAAAGACACTCAGATCTCAGTTACTGAAGACACCTCTCAATCAATTCTATGTTACACTTCTAGTAACACTGTCTACATCAATGTATCTGATAGTCTGTATTGGATACATCCAATAGCATCCATCCTCCTAGCATACTAACAGGGAATGGCAGGATTAAGGAAGAAAAAAGGTACTTAAGGGATAAAATTGCAACTCAATGTTGCTCAGCTTTGCTGTTGGCATCTTATATAATTAGGCTTTGATGCCTGACTCTGCTCTTTGAGAATAAGCTGGTTTTGTGATAACAAGGGCCAGGGGGCAAAGGGAGGGGAGTCTGGAGTGAACTTGAGCCCAGGAAAGGGTGAGTCCAAATGTGTTTTTCCAACACAACCCAAATTAGTAATTAAATATTTAACTGATAATAAACTTTCCCTAAAGTGAGTCTATTTTGCCCTAGATGGTAATTGGAAAGCCATCTCCCTATCTTTCCTTCTACTTGTCCTTCACTCCTGTCATTTCTAATTTCTTCCCCAGTCCTGCTGAGGAGAGAGTAATCAAGCAGCTGTGTGGGTCCTTGGCTGGCAGCCCAGCCTAACCCACCACAGCTAATAATACACAGACATTTACGGGACAGAATCCATCAATCTTGAGAGGACAGCTGTTTTTTCAGATGGCATTCCTTTCTGTTCCCTGTCACAGTGAGGCTGTTTGTTGTGGCTCACAACCACCAGCTTTCCCCCTTACGTACCTCCATGCTACCAGGGTCCCCATGATTCACTCAGCTCAGTACTTTTATATGATCACACCCAGAAACTGCTGCACGCCCACATTACACATCCATGTGCTTTAATCAGAGATAAATNAAATGAAGCACAGAGACCAATCTCCAAATACAGGATGACTCAGAGTACTCTTCTGCCACTGGGTAGATCAGAATAACGCGCCCAGTTCTGCTCCTGCCAAAAAAGCACTTGGCAAAAGCCACCGTGCACATCAGAAGGTGCTGGCGGTTTTCACTGGCTGCTATCAACATCTGAACAGGTTCTCAAGAGGCTCCCTTACAGGCTGGAGCTACACTGCTCTTCCCTGTCTATTCTCTTCTGCTCACAGCTGACATATTCCCAACTACTGCACATCTCAAGTGTAATCTCAGGTGTAGCTTTGAACACACTCCCATCTCTGCCCATCTCTGGTAACTCAGGGCCTTACGGGCCCTATCTCTGGAGCATCCTGTCCCTGGATGTTCCTCTGTACTTTTAGGGGTTTCAGAACAAGACTCAGATTTTCTGTAGCCCTTGCTTGCTGACAGCACACCTCCTTTCACCTCAGTAACCTCAGGAAAGGGAGGTTCTGTCATTTGTTTAGGAAAGAGAATTTTTGCTTATTTCTTCACATTCCTTTCCTTTCTTTCCCAAGAAGAAAATACAGGTTTTACAACAAAAATCAAAATACACACACATATAAAAGTCTAAAGTTAAATGCATAAAACGAAAGGGGCTTTCTGTTGATTAACTTACTGTATGAATACTTTGTCTCTTTCTTAATCTCACCATTTTCTTCATATTCCCTGCAGAGAAAAAGGGCTGGGATGAGAAGCAAAACAGTGCACACACGCCCCTGCTCAGGGCAGAATACACTTCACCAATGAAATGCACAGACAAATCTCTGGCAACACAGACCTATTTTTATACATAACCTAACTCTTCTCTGAACTACCTGTTCTGAAGACAGAGACTCTCCGTACCAGAAGAAAACTATACACAAATGCTCAACAGCCAAAACCCTTTTATTCCCATGTTTTGAACAAGGAGGTGTTGACTAGATTTATGAGGAACAACCAGAATTAAATACAGTGAGACAAGCTGGCCCAAATCAAGTCTCTGACAGATGCTGCACCATAAGCATGCTAAAACTGAGAAATTGTTTTTCACACCTTCACAACCCCTGACTCTTTTTTTTTTTATATGACATGAAAGACATTTGGAACATGAATTCTATGCAGTCACACCTACATGATGGCTAATAACATTCATACTACCATCACTACAATTATTAGAAATAGCATAAATTTTTTCCTTATTTGGGTTGCAACTACTAGCAGAGCAGTTAACATCTCTCAAAGAAATAAAGTGATTCTCTAAAAGAAAAAAAAATCCAAGAGCTCTAGAATTCTCTTGCTATAAAGAGCTTTTTGTTTTGTTTTGTTTTTGTTTTTTCTTTAGGTATAAGGAGAGAAAAAAAATGTGACAGGATCCTGGTAACACAACAGCTTTATAAACAACTTTTAAACCTTACTTGCACTTACTTGGAATCTTCATATTCTACCCACTGGTACATTTCCACATGACGCTTAAGTTTGACAGCTTGGATGGAGAGACCATAGCTGGGGTCAAACAAAGGCTGTGCAAAAATTAAAGGAAACACAAGTCAGTCTAAATGCTGTACCTCACAACCTCCAACACTGTCCTTTTATTACTGAACCCGTTTACATACCTCACTGTACAGCTAGCACTATCTTACACACAGATGAACACACTATAAATGTTATGAAAGACAAAAAGGAACGTCTCTTTACTGGCAAATCTGTCCTGAAGATTCATAATCAAAAGTTATTGCTATAGTGAAGAATGAAACCAGAACTGCTGACTATGGGTTTACAGGTTTCAGTGTTTAAGCCAGGAGACTCTGTTTTGCTGGCAGGTGCTGTGTTACCTTCTGTAGTGTGGGTGGATCATGGAAAATGTCACTACTACTGAAAAGTCAGAACTTGAAGAGCTCCTGTGCTGCAAGAGCCTGAAGACTTTATGATACCATGAACACACAACAGGTTCCCTACACAAATGGCAATTGAAATGAGCCACAAAAGGCAGTGAGGGTAAACACAGCTAGAGGTGGCACGTGGCTTGGGAGAAGGGAGTCCAAGGTCATTCAGCATCTCCCTGATTCCAGGCCAAGAAGCAAAGCTTGAGTGGTAGCGGGCAATGCTTAGAGCAGGAGAAAAGTCATCTGTCTTTTCCTGGATATCAAACAAAATTTTAATTGGCAAAGACTTTTTTCTTCCCTCCAAGCTAGAAATACTCTTATCTTCAAGGTACTATTTTATTTACCTTAGATGTACTCAGAGCACCAGCCAAGTGCACCAGTCTCCCCTCATTCTGCTGAGAGATACTGTGGATGCTGTCAAGAGGGACCACAAGAGAAAGCCCCTCATCAAGAGTCCTGGCTGTCCTTAAAGCTCGTCCCTGCAATGAAGAAAACAGAAATCAAGTTGTGGAGAATCAATGTCACAGCAGTATTTTGTGAACAAGGCTAGCAGACAAACGAACTGATGACCACAAGGAATGCTTGTATATGCACCTCAAGGCATATTTTTGAAACACACTTGTACTTCTCCATTCTCTGTGTCTGACCCCGTTTGGGGCAGTACTTCCCATGCAGGCAGCAGGACCATTAACACCGACTGAGCTTCTCAAACAGACCCAAATTCTTCCTACAAGGTCCAAACTTACCTCTTACCTTGTTCATTGTTCCCAAATAACTGCAAAATTGATACAAATTATGGTTCATTTTTCCACACACCTATATTGACTCCTTGGCAGAAGTTTTGCCTGCCTTACCATCATACCCTGGTGCGCTTTTTTTATGCGAAGTCATCAAAATTGGGAATAGTTATTTTTCCTCTTGTAGAGGTACGAAAGGAAGTCTCTAAGTGAAAATCCACAGAATTCTGCTCTCCATTCCAAAATTGCCACAACAAGTATGTTTTCAATGGTAGGGTGTTAAGATTCCTGACTTACTTTTTTTTTTTTAATCTAAAACCAAGACATAAATAATACTGAGAAAAAATTAATAAATAACACCCCCAATTTTGCAACATGGGGCATGAATTTCTTTAGTGTGATTGTAACAACACTAGAAATGAGGACCTTTTGTTATCTCAGAAAAAAAGAGAAGGCTGGAACATGGCTGGCTCATGCAACCCTCTTACCACAGACTGTTTCTTCATCAGTTTACAAGTTTTGGATCTTATCTCTCATCACACACTGCTACTGTCTCTACTACACCTAGTTCTAGAGAAATACTACCTGTGGCTTCACTTTTCTGTTATATCCCGAGCATAAGCACCAGGTCCCCAGACAAAACCTCCTCTTCTCATGGATCGAGTACAGCTGTGTACAAACACTGACAGTATTGCACTTACTTCATTGGTAAAAAGAAGGTAGAAAGCCAGAAGAAATGTCACAAGTCCAATCAACATGCCTCCAGAAGTCTCACTGAGCCGCTCCAGGAACCCTGGTTTGGGCTCGCTTGTGATTTTAACATGCTCTTTTCTGCTGCCTGTGTCAGAGAACTGTTGGAAATAAACAAAAAACGCAATATTGGTGTGAAAGGCGAAAGCATTCCATTTCAAAACAAGTCTTTTAGCTTTTTTAGCACTGCTGCTCTACAGAGCAGAGCCTCTTGCCTTGGACCAAAACTTTCCCACACTTATTAGATGCCTCATCACACTTTTGACACCAAAAAACACATTCAATAAACAAAACTCCAGCCTGATAGAAAAAAACCGAATTTCTTTTACAGGGGTTCTACATTTTCAAGCTTTCTTCAGTCTGTCTCCAGGTTCTCGTATTTGGTGTCCACACCCTGCATTCAGGCCATGACAAATTGAGTAATAGCCCTGAATTCCTGACCAGCCAAAACATCGCTATAAATAACAAATTATGATTCACCTCACCAGCAAAAAGAGTGCCTGCACACTCTAAAATAATTATATCCAGGGTAACAATAACCTAAAACAAGGCAGTGACACAGGACAAACATAAGAGCCCAGAGGTTTATCTGTGCGTACACGGACTGTGGGGAGTCACCAAATCCAACTTCAGCACACGCACACAGCCGAGGCAGGGCATGGCGCTTCTCGGGCTCATCTGGGGATGCTCGGCGGGCTGTGACCGGGACAGGGCCCTGGCCACAGCCCGGGCACCTCGGGGGCGAACGGGCCGACCGGGGCGGCCACCAAGCGGAGCGCGGAGCAGCGGTGGGGCCGCAG
>WEIT01032142.1:14907-34644 GCA_013389985.1 Dryoscopus gambensis
TGGGTGAGGTGAGTACTTTCAAGTGGTCCTTTTCCAGAAGATGACGCTTAGTCAGCTACTAACAGTGCATGACAAGAGTTTTGTCCTGTAGAAAAACATGAACAAAAGGAGCTTGTGTACATATTCAGAAATAAAGCTTTTACAAAAGCCTGCAACAGTAGGGCAGATTTTCAGTTACTGAACAAATCTCGTCTCTAATAAATTGACTCTGGTTTGGATTCTTTAGTGAGCAACTCTGAGCTTGAAATGTAAGCTAATGAAATATGTAAAGGTATCATGGATGCCCCGTTATTCAAAGAAGCATAAAATAAATGAATACATGTTCTCAAAAGATCGGGCCAGTGCTTTTGGGTAGTCATTCATCAAGTAAGTGCCCGTTGAGGGGCATTTGGAATTTCATATTTGATGATACTCCTCCAGTGTTTCATTAGTTCTGTTCACTTAATTGTCTTGTCTAAATGATCACTTAAATTTTTTATAGAACGAGATTCCCTTCAATGAAGCCAGTCATGCAATACTAAAGGCATGTGGCTTTACAGCTCCTAGCAGCCGTTTAAAGGAGTGGAATCCCTCTGGAACTCGATGGAGATTTCAGTGGGCACAAATACAGTGAAATATTATTAATTTTGCATTACTTTTATACAGAACAGGTGTCTCACTATAAAATATTCCTGCAGGTGCTGAGAGAAGATGAACCATTGAGACAAGACAACAACTTCACTTTAGAACAATTGAATTAGGCAATACAGACTCTTTCCCTGTGTCTTTATCTGGGTACATTTTATGCCAGTGGAGAGCCACACTTACAAAACAACCCTCCATCAGTTATGACTTGAAGAAACAGGGCATTATAATCACAAAACACTTGAAATAATCTCAGTAATTTTCCCCCTCAGGTGAAAACAGTTGTGGAGGGTGGGAGTGTCATGTTTTACTTATGTGCTCAACCACAAGGGAAGATTTGTCTGCTGGTTCACAGAACAATTTTTTCTGCAAATAAAAGGTTAAAAATATAAATCCAAAGAGCCCAGATGAACGAGTTAAAATTCAAATTCCATTAAATGTTCATTTTAACCACTGATTTCTGTGAAAAGTTTCACATGGCATTTATATAGCTCCAGCCTGACCCACCTTTCTTCCTAACACTTGCCATGGAGCTTTTCAAACAAATTCATGCATCAATACCATAATCATTATTCAGTCAAGTACCCAAGGGGATGTGAGAGCAGAGGAAGAAAGGAAATAGATACTCAGTGAACCTCCACAGAGTATGCAATTCAGAGATGTTAATAAGCACAGCCGTGTGGAAAAGATCAGCAGACTTGCTCTGCCTCCTCCTCAGCAGTCAATGCTCTCTCTGTGGACCAACCACAGGCTTTCCTCTTCCACCTTTCACTTCAAGTGGAAGAATTACTCTGAGCCAGTACTCCATTGTGAAATGAGTGTTCGACTGAAAATAATGCTGGTCCTGGAGCTCTCACAGGAAACCTCCCAGCACAACGTCCTGGATAGGCACATCACTTTAGTCTGCCATACAAAGGTTTTAATTTTCAGTTGTTTCAATCAAAGGCAGCATTAGTGGAACTCCAGGTCAAAAAAAAATCCAGTATGACAAGACTGTCTCTTTAAAAGAATTCATGTGTTTCAGGATGTAAATCCAAACTTCAGCAGTGAGGATGAATAATGTATGGTGGTAACTAGTCCAACAGAATGCTCACCCCAAAACTGGATTATCTCTGCCTCTGTTTTCTTCACAAGATTTTTAGGGGAATTCAAATACTTCAAATTTTGCAATTCTTTACTCTTTAAAAAAAGTTTGTCTTGTAATTGTAAAATAAATACTGTGTACTTTGTAGGTCCTTAATTTTCTTTAGTGCTTTGGCCCTCGAGGTGGACTTGAAATGTTATTTGAATTTAATTACTTTCATAATCAGGATGCACAGCACAAATAAACTTTGTTTAATAACAATACTAACTATATCTATAAAATAGATACTAACTATAGTTAACAAATGTTACCGTTCTCTACCTGCATTGTGTACATCCAATTCCTAAGATTACTCTTTCCTATTTTGCCAGAACATAAAGGATCTCTTGATTAAAAAAAAAAAAAAAAAAAAAAGGAAGAAGAAGAAGGAAAAAAAAAAAGATCTGTGATTGAGAAAACAGTACACTACAGATTGACTATTTGTGAAGAACAACTGTCGTAGCCTAGCTTGTGAAGACATCTCTGGTTGCTTAACTTTCAAAAATTATTACAAAAATCTTAGAACCAGCTTCAAAAGTGCATTGGCTGCATTGTGCAGCTTTCTGACAATTTCTGCTCTGGCTCTATTTTTACATTAAAGTAACTCAGAATAAAAAAAAAAAAAAGTACTGTGGTTGGGAAAAAAATATATCCAAACCACTGACACTTAGGTAGTTACATTTAGCAGCTTTTCAAGGCTTTGATCACCTGCCACCTGTCTGAAGGTGATATATGGTTAAACACTCCCAGCCAAAAGCAGTTTCTGGGAAGAAGATATTATCACTGCAAGAGTAGCAAGGGGGATTGATCATACTGCAGTATATTGAACTGCACCTCTGAGACTTCATATTTTCTTCCTCAATACACAGACAACTCTAAGAATCTGTCCTTATTGTTTTTAATGACTCTTAGCCAACTAAGATTTTTTTTTTTAAAACCTTTGGCCAAGCTTTAGGTGTGCAGTAAGACAATTATTTTTACAAGTAAAATTATTATTACAAGTAAATACTAGAGAAAACATTAGAAAAAAATCAAACTGATTACCCCAAGAAGATGAATATCTGCAAAGATACAGAGCTACTAAAATTTGATGCAAAGTGATCACCGGACTTCATTTTCAGAGCCACAAGGGCTCAAATTAAGACAGATAAAAGGGTAAAATCTTGATCCAAAGCACACTAATGTCAATGGAAAGATTGATCAATTTTCAAATTCAGTTTTTCAATTTTTGATTTGCTCTAATTTTCCTGGACAAAGATGAGACTGGGGTCAGCCTTCAGAGAATGGATGGAGAAATAAATTACTGAAATGTCATCTAAATCACAGATTGGGAATTCATCAGCTATTCTGCGGTAATCACCCCAGTAGAAAGTATTTGCTCCCTATAAAAAATGTAAAATAGATTGTCTGTGCTCCAATAATAAGCAATTTATTTACATTAGCCTTAGGTGTCTAAGAAAGATACTTGCCAGATACAAAGGATAGGCTGAATTGACACCTAGTCTACCATACATTAACCTATTTAAATAGCCACATCCCTTCTTACCAGCATATTGTTCGTCCTCACTATCACAAGCAAAGGCGAGAATTCTAACAAAAGGTCAACAGCTGCCATGGGACTTATGACGTAACCAGGTTAGCCATTCACACAGTAACCATCCTTAGAGTACTAGGGGCAAAATACATTAACTGAGAGTAGCATGAGCCTTGACCCACGAGGTGGTTAGGCCAGATAAAGTCTGGCAGCAATGTGGGGGGGGTAGTGCTGTCACTACCCATGGGACCCGCAAGGGTTGGGCTTATGCCACCTCGCCGGTCAGGGGCCAGCCCGGGTGGCTGCTGTGTGCTGCTGCCTTAAGGCTCTGCACTGGTTGCAACCCAGAAGGAATCAAGAGGGTAAAGCCATATGCCAAGAGCAGACCCTGATGCAGGCAATGACCAGCCATAGTCTCTTCCTTACCCAATTTGACTCTAAACCCTTTAACTGAATTGACACTTAATTACCAGACATGATTTTAACATGGTGGGAGTCCTGTCCACAGGAGCTCATTCACATCAATACCATCTAAGACAGGTGGATGGGCCACCTCTAGCCCACAGAAGGGACACATCTGTGCCTGTGTTTGATAAACAGTCAGTTCTGATTCTCACTTGCCTTTGTACTGATATCTAAAAGTGCATTTTTCCCTTTTCCTAGGAAAGCCTAGCTGGAATTTTGAGTATGCACTAGTCAGCAGGCAGGGAAGTTTGATCAACCAAGGGCTAGAGAAAAACCTCACTTTTCTCCTTTTGGACAGTTCTCTATAGTGTTCTGCCACAGATTTAGAAAGGTAAAAATAGCCTCAGAATTCCTTTAGCAGGTACCATCAATTTTGTTCAGAGGGAGGTAGAGATATGAATCTCAGTGGAACTGAGTTTCAGGCTCCAGAGGCACCTCTCGCTTAGTGCTTAGGAACAAATCCCAACTTGTGAACAAAATAACTACATTGTCCCACTCTAAATCCCTGAAAATCAAGACGTTCCCAAATATCACCTGTGTATCAAAAATACCCGCAGGAGAGATAGTTGTATTTTATGATGATGAATAACAGCAGTGACAGAAAAAATCTGGAATCTTGCTATTCAAACTCAAGGAAATCATGTACTTCACAAAAGGAATGATAAACAGATTTCAAGATTCGATTAATATGCCATCCCAGCCCTGGATACTCAGCAGATTACTATACTATCTCAATTTACCAAATAGTTTTCATTGAGAGAAAAGGAAAGTTTGACTACATATTCAAAACCAACAGAGAAAAAGTTATTCCCTTTTGACTCTTGAAATGAATATCCCTGAGGTATCAGTACCGGCACTTATCAGTGTAGGGCTAAACCCAGGTCAGCAAATGTCTAGTACCTTTCCTGTGCAGATGTGGGTATTCCTGAAGTTATTTCCCTGGACTACAAGATGAGAAAAGAAAAAAGGAAATGGGAGTACTCTTACAGAGAACCACAGACCCCCTTGCACAATGTCAGAGGACTCTTCATCAGCAAATTCTCATGTCACACTTTTTTTGAGATTATATTTCAATATTTCTGTGTGTGAGCTATATAGACACGATCCCACCAAACTATTGGATTACTAAAAATCAATTTACTATGGGATTACTTAAATACCATACTATGTATCCAGTGACTAACTGCACATAGTGTGTGTGATATTCTGACTTGAGTGAGCTCAGCTCAAAAGGCACCTGCACAAAGCTTTCAAAGCAACTGCAATAAATTTTACTGGTTGTGGGAAACCTTATAAAAATTAAATAATGTCATGCTTTATAAGCATTTCATTCAATGTGACTAAGCACATGGATAGCATTGAGGATGATATTTAACTTTTTCCATGTGCAGATTTAATACCACAAGAAAATTTGAGTCCCCTATTGCTAATTTTCCACCATGTGGTAACTATTTAGTTTTTTTTAAAAACGTTACTGAATTACAGAATTAAATTACAGAGCACAGCAACCACCAGTGGGCGTTGTATGTCCCTCTGGCTTAGCACAGGGTCACATATACTGGCATTAAATCATGAGAGTATTCCTACTGCAGTACTGGTTGAGTTAACACAGGAATGAACATGCTAGCTGGAAAGATTGCATGCTTATGTACTTCTAAAAATAGAGCTCACTAGTGTCAGATTTGATTGATGTGACTCCTGATCAGGTTCCTGTCATTTTTAACACACCTGTGGCAATAACACACCTTACATATGATGCTGCTGGAAAGCTCTGCTAGAATACATACCTCAATTAAATCAAGTTAGACTAATTTATACAGCTGTGCAGGTCCAGATGTAAAATGAGAAGTGTCCATGAAAGTTGAGGCTAGAAACATTCACAACATGGAAAACATGGAAAAAGTATGGTGTTTAGCTTCCCTCACAGGTTATTTTACAACCTTAATCACTCTTTTTGGAGAGAGGAGCACTTTAACAGACCCACTGCAAACTACCACAGGAGAAAACAAAACAGTAATGATGAAAACTTCATTCTTGCAGTATCAGTGATGAAGACCATTTATTTCTAGTGGATGAGTGCAACAGATCTTTGTTGTCTTAAAAGTGCAATATCTTTTAAAATTTAACTAAAGTTTGGAGATTTTCCTCTGCTTTATATACTAATGTACATCAATATTGTGGTATCTGAACATGTTCCTCAAAAGCAGGAAAACATCTGCCAGATCCTATTCACCCCAAAATGGTGTATAAATATACAAGATTACAAATATATTGCATAATCTTTATGGAGCATTGCACTCCTGAAGCATCCAAATGTACAGTTCCTGAATTAGTTTATTTCTTTACTTACCACAGCTTGGGGGTGTTTGAGACAACACTCACAGCAACACAACAGATCATAATCACAATAATAATTAGTATTGATAAGAATGGAACATAGAGTCCAACTCCTAGCCATATGAGCACAAAGATTTTAGCTGTTCTTTTTAGAAGAATCAATGGTAATTCATGTAGCCTTAGCCAGGTTTAATTCATTCTCTCCTAGTCATTGTCTCTCAATATTGAGGAGAGAAAAAATTTCTCTCACAGTTTCTACTATCCAGTATTTGTAAAGATACATAGAAAAAGAGTGAGTAGTTGTTAAGAATAACTCCCAATTATCTGCCATTGTATTCTCTCGAGGCATATTACTTGCCTAAGGGAGTAAAGAGAGCAAGGTGTGAGTTTAGTACCTTGTACACTGCTGGTTCCAATTTATAACTGCCAAAACCCTATGTAGTATTATTATTAAGAACAGTAAAAGGCAGAGGAAAGGATGGAAGCAGACCCTCCCCTCAAAAATCATAATGAAAAAGAAAGATGAAATTGCAAAGAAGGAAAGAAGAAAAAATGTATGGGGGATACCCATACAGGGGGCAGGAGAAAAGATACAAAAGCAGAAAGGGCAAAAAAGCATCACGTATCCATTCTTACAATTCCCATCTTAAAAATCCTGTTCAAGACACTGTGAAAAGTGCTGAATCCACTTTCATTCATCTGATCGGTAAGGTCTGTATTGTGTAGAGTTTTAGGATAGAAAACCCATTACTTCTGCCCCAGGGCTCAAAGAGGCTCAGTTTCAAAATACACATTAATTCTCAGAATATCCTTTCACCTAAGCTTGAACTAAGACCCTTGAATCATGTTCCTGTCCTTAATAATTCCCCACGCATATTTTCCTGGAAAATATAATGTATATTAACAGCCTTTTGACACACAATTCCACATATTTTTAGATCTTCTTGTAGTTAAATGTTACTGTATTTTACTTAGCAACTATTAAGTTGCATATTAAGCTACTGAAATATTCAGACAGCATTAGTCTGGCCTTTATGGTTTTTTGCGCTCAATATCAGACATAAACAATACTTTCTCTGGCTAACTATTTTTTGCCATGAGGTAAATATCCAAGACCATAGTATTTTCTATATATTAACTGGATATTACAACTACACAACTGCTGTGTGGACAACCAGCAGTACTTACTCTTCTTTTGTTAATAATGCCAAGCTCCTAGGAGCTCATTTAACAGTCTTCATCTAGACAATCATTTAAGCATCATGTCTGATGAACAGGATATGGGTCAGTGAATTAGCAAGTAGTCTTTCACTGAGACATCACTCTGCAGCTACAGCATGGCTTGTCAGGCCAAGCTGAAAATGAACGTACACGGATCTCCATTTGCCTCTTGCTCAAAACACGAGTTTTTCCATTTCTTGTTTCCAGTATGGCAACGTATCCTCCACTCTACTCCATCAGCCTGTAGTGCTTCAAAATGTCACAAAATATGGAAAACAGGACTACACAGCATGCATTTATTAACAGTTTCTGTAGAGAGAGGCTTATTTTTCAATTCATACCTAAGATTGTTTCTAATAGGTCTTATCTGACTGTACTGGTTGAAAATCTTAAAATAGCTCTTACAAAAGGCAAGACCATCTTCATTTTACTTGCATTATAATACAAAAGCAGTTCATTAGTACCTAAAGAATTACATCTCTGCAGGAGATTAATACCATTCTCTTTCTGCTGTGGGCAGGATAATCTTTCCCAGAACTTCAAAGCTCCTCCTAGCATCCTGAAGAAGAAAAAGCTCCTTGTAGGTAAAGGGAATTGAGCATTTCTATGTCATTCTACCATTTCCTTTGTTTGGAAATTTAAAAGACATTGCTTTAGAAAGTTATCTAATAAATCTTTCATTTTTTATATTATGTTCTATATATATAGAATCTATCTTTCATTATGCAGAAGCTAAAAGGCCAATTTGTGTGTGCCCATCACCACAGAAGAAAAAAGAAGCACAATGAAGTAACTTCTTCCAGGGGAAAGAAAGTTGTCACAGAACATTGTCATCTGCCTTAGAGAAAAACCAAAGAATTTCAAAACCCATCCTAGAGATCAGTTTAGAGTGCAGACATTGTAATGGATAATGCAGAAGAATTAAACCTGCAATTTTCTGTGTATTTTTTTATTATTATTTTCTGCATCCTGTAAATATTTGCTGGTTCAATTAATATTGTAATGTTATTTGCATAAGTGAAAAGGCAGATGTAGTCTCATTTCCAATTCCTGTGTCTTGAAGACTACACTGACTGCAAGAGGTTTAGAGATTCTGAGCTCCAAGATAACACATAATGTCTTATTGCAACTGCAATTAGACTGCAAATCAGCAAAGGAATGCTAGTGGAGCCAACTTAACTCTGTTTGAGAAAGGCTTTTTTGTCTCCCTGAGTACAACACCAGGCATCAATATTTATTTACGGGAGGAGGAAGAAGCAGGAGCACCTGCAGTTGGATATAGCGCAGACAACGGATGCTGGGCTAACTACAAAAGAATGCTGCTGACGCAGCAGGTGAAGACAGCCAGGCTCTGATAGCCTCGCCATCGAGCACTGAGGCAAAACACCCAACCATGCCAAGCAACAGGCTATGTCAAACAAAGCTTGGACTGATCCAGTGCAAAGGGCAATAGATGGTGCAGAAGCTTCACAGTGACACTATGCTACTTATGGTCCTGTGGTTTTATTTCATCTAGTTGAGCTGTTATTTTCTTCACCGAACATCTGTTCAGCATCTCTGCCTCTGCTTATGATCTGCACTGGTATAGTGTTGATATGGGAGCACTCAGACCAAAATTAGATACTGAGTTCCTGGACATCCTTCTTAAATCATTTCCTGGCACTACTGCATGAGTTGCCTACAGTACAGATCTAATGCCAAAAGTAGCTACTAATTTCTGGTTTATATTGCTCTGATCGTTGTCAGGGAAGAGAGCAAGCAGATATTAAAGCTGCAGGTAACTACTTTAAATTACTTGCTAGGGAAATAGGATTAACCATAGTTATCCCACAGTACAATGACAAGAATCTTGTATGTATAAGCCTGCATATCAATACACAGAATGGAAGATTAAGCTAAATCTGAAACTTTCGTTGCTATCTCTATTTCAGTCTTAGGATCTATTCTGTCATTTTTATTTAATCCATACAGATGATTTAATAAAGAAATTTGTCCCCAATGCCAAAAAATTAGCATTGTTGTAAAGAAAACTATAGCTCACCTGTCCACCACAAGGCGTAGGATAATGTCTGCACATCAAGTACTGAACTCATTACCAAAAACTCCACTGCATCCATTTCTATCATCTCCCATGCAAACCCAAGCCTTTATCTTCAACAGAAATGAAAGCATTCTTTTCTATTCCTGGATCTACCTGGGGGAGGGGAAGAAGGGGTAGAGGGGAGCAGAGAGGAGAAAGTAAATAAAAGCCTTTACCCTCCAGAATCATCTTCTACCAAAGGTAAAAAAAAGGAGAGATTATAACTCTGCGATAAATTGGTCTTGTCAACAAGGGTTCTCAGATAACAGCTTAGGACTTGTTTAAAGTACCACAGATGAGAAATCTGGATGTTTGCATTGTTCTGAGGAAGAAAAAGCGGTAAAGAGAACTGTTTAAGCATTTCTGACATATAAAACTAAACTCTGCGGTTTAAAGACAAATTGCTTTGATTCCTCATGGCATCACCCTGCCACTTTTAAAGATCAGAGGAGCTTGTGAAGCTGTGTGGTTGTTGGCATATTCACCACATATGTCAACTGACTATTAAGCAAAAATAAAGATGAACACTGCTTTGTTGAGTGTTACAGGAATACTGGACTGAAGACTGAGAATGGGGAGGTGAACAGTAAAAAGCTGAGATTTCTTGTAATTCATACCTGAATTTTTTTTCCTACATCCTGCTGGTCCTCTGTTTTTCACCTTCTCATATGTTGCCAATCCTTATGCACTCATTAAGTATTGAGAAACAGGTGACAATGGTAACAAAACATGGGACAGAATACAAGTCAGGGAGCAGCTAAGAAACCGATGGTAAAAATTGCTTTGAAAACTAGGAATACTAAAAGGAAATAGAAGTTCTTCTTGGATTTCTTCTTCTGCAACATCCCATCACCCTCTAACTGAAAGTAGACCCAGTGTTATATTTTTATCTACTACATCACTTTTGCCATCAGACTTCTCAATTGTGTAAAAACACCTGCTGACCCCACTGGGTATCCACTCATTATTTTCCTTTATCTTCATGCAGGAAACACATCTTCATATGTTAGGGAGGAAAATCTTCATATGCTAGGAAACACTTCTTTCCCAAGGATAGTCAAACACTGGAACAGGCTTCCTAGACAGGTGGTTGATGCCCCAAAACTGTCAGTGTTAAAGATGCATTTGGAAAAGACACTTAATAATATGTTTTAACTTTTGTTCATCCCTGAGGTGGCCAGGCAGTTAGACCAGATGACTGTCATCCCTTCCAACTGAACCATTCCACTCTGATCTAGTCATATTTCAAGGGGCAGACCACATCATACTTTTTCCCTTTTCTAGCTTTCCCCTCTGCAATTTTTTCTTTTGTAATTCAAGCACAGTTACTCTAGGCAAAGAAAACAACCCTTTTGTTCCAGTTAAATAAATAAGTAAATACAGAAAACTGCCTCCCTCTCCATGTTTCTCATGTGTAATCTTAAATTGGTAAAGAGTTTGCATCAAGTCGTGCCCTGCACATACTTACAGGATGTGGATGTATGCATGCACTAACAGGCACAGGTACATTGCTGTACTATGCATCTAAAAGCAGCACCTCAAGCTAAATTAGAGAATTTATCTTTTGCTGAGACATAGAATTATACAATGGGTTTGGGTTGGAAAGCACTTTAAAAAGTCATGTCCTCCAACCCTCCTGGACTGACTAGGGACATCTTCCAGTAGCCCAGATTGCTCAGAGCCATGCCTAATCTGACATTGAATGTTTACAGGGATGGGGCATCCACCACCTCTCTGGGCAACCTGTTACAGTGTTTCACCACCCTCGTGGTAAAAGCCTTCTTCCTTATACCTAATCAAAATCAACATTTCTTCTGTTTAAAACTATAACCTTTTTTCCTATTGCAAGAAGCCCTCCTAGGAAGTTTGTCCTACTTTTCTTATAAGGTCCCTTCAAACACTGAGAGGCTGCAATTGGATCCCTCCAAAGCCTTCTCTTCTGCAGGCTGAACAAGCCCAGCTCTTTCAGAATATCTTCATAGGAGAGGTGCTTCATCACTGTGATCATCTTCAAAGCCTTCCTCTTAACCTAGTCCAACAGCTCCAACAGGTCCTTCCCTTGCTGAGAACTTTATAGCTGGGCTGAGTACTCCAGGTGGCATCTCACACGAGCAGAAGGGCAGAATCCCCTCCCTGGCCCTGCTGCCCATGCTGCTTTGGGTGCAGCCTGGGACACATTTGGCTTTCTGGGCTGCAAGTGCACATTGCCGGCTCACATCCGGCCTCTCATCCACCAGCACCCACAAGTCCTTCTCAGCAGGGCTGTTCATGATCCGTTCATCCCTCAGAGTCAAGAAACAAATTATGCCTAGGAAAAAAATAAAAGTGCGTAGCAGCAGGTTGCTGTGAAAACTAATAAATCAGAAGCAACCACTGCTTTAGCTCAGTTTGTCAAGTACTGCTTTTTAAGTGATCTTTGAAAGACTTGGATAGGCTGAGCAGCATTTCTTTGATCACAGGGGATGAAGCTAAATCTGTTTTGCAAAAAGTTTAAGTAGCAGAACATCTTCGAGGTAGCAAAAGGAGGTGTGGAGGACTTGGGATAAAGAGAAGAAGGTTTTCACAGAGCTAGCTGTTATCAGACTGTGATCCATACCATTATCCTTTATATAGGTACTGTTCATTCTCTAATTACCACAGGATAAATTTGTGTGCAGACCTAGAGGGGGCAACAGCAGCTATTGTTAATGAACAACTTGTTCATTAACACAGTTGTAACCCAAGATCCATGCTACACAGGTGTTCACCTAGTGACAGAATAAAGTTGTCTTACACAAGATTCAAGTTACAATATTAACAGCTTGTCTGTGTGCCTGCACTTACAAAATATTACCCCTTTTCTTGTTTGTTTTCAGAGACAGTCAGCTGTGGAAGCACAGAGTCCACAGCCCTCCTGTGGCCTATTGCATTGCCTATGCACTTTCCTCAAATGGCTTAATTATGTACCCTTGGGACATTTTAACATCTTTTAACTCAAATTGTTAATTGTTTACAAAATTCTGCTTGCATTGCTAAAACAGTTTGGAATACTTGTTACTGAATAAATGATAAGAGTGTATCTTCCAGGCTCCTTTATGCCTGATTCACATCAATCACATCAAAAGACAAATTGTCACAGGCCCCAGTAGCAGAATTGTGACTTGGTGATCAAGTTGCAGGAGTTCATGCATTTAACTCTGAAAACCCTTTTATCAATTCCTATCTGTTGGCCCAGAGCTCATTATCCAACAAAGCAAGCAGGATTTGGCCCATCATATGTTCCATTTTGAAAGCACACAACTGGGATTGACAGCATAAGCAAATGTTGTCAATGTTTAACTCTGACAGGGATGCTCTGTTACATATGCTATGGGACTGTCCAAATCCCTGGCAGAAAATCAAGTGCCAGTGTTTAAGTAACCAAATATTTTAAAAATCCACATTTGTTTATTTTAGAAGCTCTAACTCCACTCCCAAGGATAGCTACAGCACTAGAAGAAGGCTGTTTTGAGAATAATCCATTGCCAAAAGAAAAAGTCTTATGAAATAAAAATCAGCAAGAGAATTTCTCACATTCCTTGCAAGAATTAGCTGTGAACTGAAGTTTTTAGTCTTTAAAGGAAATTGCCTTCAATCTAGAGTCCTGGATTACTTTTATTGAAGACTGAACCTTCCTCACTTTATCACCTTGGGTATCTTCTGGTACTGGCTGTAAATCATAAACTCTGAAGAGAAGCTGCATCTAAACCATGTTTACTGTGGTTTGCTTGTCTCCATTTGTTTAAATTGCCTCCTATCACAGATTGGCTGAAATTGGTCCAGGAATGCTGAACTGTAGCAAATACATGTATATTTGACAAAGTGGGCTGCAACTAAATGAAAGTTATGAACAAAATTATATTTATCATTTATCTTTCACAAGTTCACATAAATACCTGCCCTTCTTTCTGTACCTTACAATGCTCTAGAACAGAAAAAAGTTATGATAGAACCAGCCATCAACACTAAAAAAGACATAAAAATCTAAAGTAAATCATAAAATTCTAAAGCAGTATACGCTCAATTTCATTTACTATGCTTCTCAATATAACTCATTTATCCTCTCATCTAAACGGTCTAACCATACAGTAAACAGTTCAAGAAACCTTTTTGTCCTTGTTGCTAAAGCACTTTGTACAGTGTTGGATTTCAACTAATACCAATAATCCGTAACGAATGTTTACCTAAATGCAAGTACCCAAAAGGCTGACTTGGGAATGGATGGTCTATTTACGTAACTTGTGATGAGTGCAAACATTCAATCTTTTAAATTGATTTATTTCTAAACACTCATTCTTCCCCATTTGATTTTCTGACAAGCTACCTGTAGGTTAATAGAAAGGTAAAGCTGGAGTAGTCAGCTGCAGAATACTGAGCTGCAGGAATTTTACTGTAAATGCAATTTCAAAGAGAAGTCTTGCACAAGCTCCCTTTTCATTCTTTTCTAACGTTTACTTTTCTTGTCTTGAATTGCTTTCAGCAATATTCCAACATAATGAGTTTTTCTCAACTTATATTCAAGATTTAATACCCACTGAAGAAAAAATCCACAAGAAAGGCAGATAATGCACCTTCTCCTGTCCTGGACTCCAGCTCAGGAATCAGCATGTGGCAGTACATATAAGGCACATATGCATCTCGCATGGGACCAAAGCACCTTTTCCCTTTCCAGGAATCTCCTGGAGTGCTACAGAAACCCTTTCTTCTCTAGAGAGCTACAGTTTAAACAGAAGACATGGCAATTTCTCTACCTTTGAAAAGGTGTGACCCAGCACTAAAAGGAAGACTGTGGTCCTCTGATATGGTCAGCAGCAATATCAATGCATGGAATTAACTTGGAACCAGGGACTAGAAGTCTTGAAGTTTCACTTAAAATTAAAGCTCTGATTGCAATGACTCCTAAAGATGGAAATTTAGGAGAAATACCAGACACAGTAACAGCTAGCAATGCTGTGTCAGTCTCAAAAAACTTTCCTACCCCACCTCATCTGTCTGAGCACATGGGTGGCCTGTGGCTGCCTGAAGAGATCAAGGGCTGACCTAGAGTGTGTGCTGACACAAGCAACCTATTAGAGACTCAAGATAAAAGTACAATACTAGGAACTGATGACAGAATGTGTTCTAATCACTTCTACCTACCTTGATAAAATAGAAAAGGAAATACCTCTGTCTCAATCATTCAGTTTGGAAAAACTGACCGGTTGGTAGGAGAAAACCTGCAATACAATGCTTTAAAATATCTGTTAAAAGTCTCTTAATATATCTAGGTATGTCTTCAGTATTTTTACCTGAAAGGTCAGAAAGAAAAGAAAGCAGTGATTTTGGGGGTTTGGGGGGGTTTTTTTATCATTCAAAAATCATTCTGAAAAAATAAACTGTTGCCCAAGCATTTCAGTTTATTCCCACGACTGAAAAAACTGATGTGTCATAACATAGAAGAGAGCTTGAAGAACTTTCGGGGGTAATCCTTCTGAGAATATCAACTACTCCCTTTAGCTGAGAATTTGTATACTTAGCACTACTGCATGAAAAGCAATTTTTAAACTAGAGTTTACTTTAAGTAGATAAGAGACCAAAGCCATGTTTCAAAGTGTTAGGACATATAAGTATGATAACTGCCTTGCCAAACAGAGTTTATCCAAATGACAGTGTTAAATCCTCACTGCTTGCCTGTATTAGTTTTAAGTGCCTTCTAAAATCAACTGTCATCAAAACACATATTACCAAAAGGATGAAGATTTTTTTTTTTTCAATATGCTGTATGTTTGGGAAAATACATATTACATGTTGTGTTTGTGACCATACTTGCAGTCATCTCAGCTGTTTCCCATCTACAAAACAAGTTACCAGGATGGGAATGGAACTTCATTTGCAAAATAATAGCTTTCAACTGAAGAAAACTCAACTCCTTCATCTTATTACTATTGCTGTATGTTCGAGTGCCACAAACTCTAATAGCACCAGAGAGAGAGAGAGAATATCCCAGACTTGAAGAGACTACAAATTGTGAATTTCTGAGAGTGTTACATAAAATAGGTCATCAAAACTACTCCTGCGTATGAAAAAAAAATAAAATCACCTATTACTTTTGCCAGTCAAGAAATTAATTGAAACTGATTAATGCCAAAAACTGTAATAAGGACCACAGAAAGCATTTAATTTCCTTATTTTTCCAATAAAGTTCAGTAGTTCAGTGTATTGCCCTTTCAACAATTTTTTTAGGCTACTATTCCAAGTTGCTTTGGTTTTATTGCAGATGTCAGAGGCCTGAGGAGTTGTTCAGTATTGGTTTTACATAGCAACAGGTGTGAGGAGAAATCAGTGCTATCTCCAAACCCACTGCAGGACACTGAGGAGATCAGGCAAGTGGGGGACACTTCTGTGATAACTTATTTAAGAAATGATAAAAAAAAAACATTGCACAGTAGTTATGAGACAGAGGAATGAGAAAGAAAAATCCCACAAGCAAGGACAGTGGAGAAGGAAGGAAGGAAAGGTGCTCCAGGTGCTGGAGCAGAGATTCCCCAGCAGCCTGCACAGAAGATCATGTAAAGTAGAAATTCCCTGCAAACCATGAAAAGCACCAGAGTGAAGCCCTCGCAGCACGTGAAGGGCAACACTGCAGTGGGTGGATGTGCCCCCAAAAAAATTGCAGCCCAGGGAGAACCCCAGCTGGAGCAAGCTACTGGCAGGAACTGAGGCCCATGACGGTCCCAGGTTGGAGCAATCTCTTACTGAAGAACTTTAGTAGATAGGACAGAAAACTGTGAGGAGGAAGGAACAGCAGAAATAAATTGTGTTGGACTGATTGTAACTATTCCCCATCCTCCTGCATCTGTTGGATTTGGGAGGGGGTAGGAGAATGGAGTGAAGTTGAGCCTGACAAAAAGAGGGGGCAGGGGAAGGTGGTGTTATATTTGTCTTTTTTTCAAGCTAAGTCTGTTTCACCCATAATAGGAATGGGTAAGTGGTCCCCCTGTCTTTATCTCAGCCACAAGCTTTTCCATCTTCTTTAATTCCTCTGTACTGCTGAGAAGGTGGAGTGCAAGAGCCGCTGGAAAGGCATCTGGAAGTCTCCCAAGGTCACTTTTTCACAGGTCTTTAAGTGCTTTTACAGACCAGGTCTCTCTGGACACTTCAGCATCATGGATCCTTCTTTTTGTATTAGCAATCGAGAACAACCCAAAAAATGGCACCTACTGCATATTCCTTAGACACACCATGTTATTTCCTTCACTAAATACTTTCATTTGGAACATATTCAGCATTTACCTTGATATACATAATTTTAAAAACATTTTTTCCCATGTAGGTTTATCTATAATTATACATATGCTACACAGGGCTGCATCATCAAATGTGTTTGTTACATTTACTGCTTACTTGGAGGGGATAAAATAGTGAACATCTGAAATTGCATGCAAGTCTTTGAGTAATTTTTGCAACTGGATACAGGTGACTTATGGATACATAGCATTTTTCTCATCTGCATCAAAAATTTTAGAAGGTGTTTTATTTGTACCAAATCCCCATTCCAAGTGTTTATGACTTGGTTATAACCAAGAAACAAAATCAGAAAACCTCATCTTCCCATTTTCTATTCAAAATTTATTACACAGTAAGATATATCATTTTAAATTCTAGCTACTAGAGCTGGGACAACTAAATTCTTGCTATAGGTATTTTGCTTTCCGAAGAAGTCTCACATTTTAATATATTTAAAATCATACATGTAGATGTTACCAGATCAAAATGATATTGTTGATTAAACTGTGAAAATGATAGAACAAACCTGTAATACCCAAGAGCCTACTTGTCTACTGGTACTGATTTGGAGAACAAAATGAGATATTTCTCTGCCAATATTCTCATCAGAATCATATATGTGAACACAAATGGGTAAAGACTAACCCACAGTAATTAAGTTCATTCCCTTGATACCATGGGTGTCCCACCAAGGAATGCCTTCTACAAACTTGCCAAACTCCATCCTAAAAGAAGTTAGCTTTTCTTCTGATTTCCACTTACATTAATTACATTTCATGTACATTTACAGGCACTGCTATTTACATGCCCACCTTCTGTTACCTCACTGATCTCAATGACACTATTTTTACTGAGAAACATGCAGATAGTTCTGGAGTGCTACAGGATACCTACACTATCCTTTATCTTCACACATAAAAGCCTTCATCTTCTCCTTAATTTCTAAACTGTCTCCAAGGTACTTCATCCAGCTAAATACCTATATATTCTCCTAATACATTCAGCAATTTAGAAGTGTTCTCATTCAATTTCCTGAGCTCTGGGGTTGCTTAGCCTGAATAAAAGGAGGGTCAGCAGCACATTATTGTTCTCCACAACTGCTTGAAAGGAGGTTGTAACAAGGTGGGTGTCAGCCTCTTTTCCCAAATATCAGGTGAGAGGACAATAGAAAGTTGTGCCAGGGGAGATTTAAATTAGGTATTAGGAAAAAATTCACTGAAATTATTACCAAGAATTGAAACGGGCTGCCCAGGGAAGTGGTTGTGTCACAATCCCCAGAGGTATTTAAAACAGGTGTAGATGTGGCACTTGGGGTTTTGCAGGGAACTTGACAGAGTTAGGTCTATGGTTTCTCTTGATGAGCTTAAGGATCTTTTCCAGCCTCAAAGATTCTATGATTCTACAGCTGCATGTACTATGTATTCTCTCCTGTAATTGATAAAACCACTATTATTTTATGATTGAATTTAAACTAAATTTACTAATGATAACATAACCCAAAGTTACCTTCTCTGGCCTCTTTTTTTATAGAATCATTATCCAAGATTTATCCAAGAATCCTTAAGGTTTGAAGGGATCTCCTGAGATCCAGTCCCATGATTTCAACCTGCATGCTCAAGAAGGGTAAGCTAGAGAATGTTGCCAGGACCACAGTGGACTCTTACTCAATGAAAACCAGTTAAAATAAAACAATCTCTTATTCTTGCAGTGAAATCAGGCAGCAAAATGATCCAAGAATGCAAGTACTAATAAAAGATAATATAAAACTCATTTTTATTAATTTTGTATTAGTCATAGCTAAAAAAATTCACAGATCCTGGAGCCTCTAGTCAAAAAACTACTCTACCAAAAGCATAGTGAATCTTATCTGTGCTGTGTCTAAAAACCTATCTGTATGTTTGGGGCTTTCTAAAAGCACAGTCACTCCAAGTCATATCCAAACTAATTTACAATTCATTTACTCTCAGTTTTATCAACTTCAGAGATGAGGAGAGTAAGACACAAAGCAAGCAAATACTCAGTGAACCTGTTAGAAGTTGCAGTCATGGCAGTAAGCCTGCTACAGACAAACTCAGCACAAACACAGACAATGTAAATTCAACATTGCCTTAGTATGTATCTGCCTGCTGGAGAGAGCACAACTGATCAAATGGATGATTGCTGCTCAATCTAACATCACACTTGAAGCCATAACTGCTTTTCAAATATTCCTTCAAAATACACAAACTCCATCTAGTCTTTCTTATTGTAAAGGAAGTCATACAGGCGGGGTTACTTAAGAGTGTGTCAGAGACAGGGTTTTGATTTTTATATTAGGAGTCAGAAATTACATGAAAAACAACCTTTTTTTCATGTTGGTGTATTAGTTCTCTAAACCTTAGTTAAAAACAAAGTTTGGATTTTTTTATTTGAAACAGAAGATGGCTTGTAAATTCATCTACACGCATGTCTGTGCATAGAGATACACACATGCACATACCTTCCCTCCATGAAAGCCTAGAATACACAGAATACAAGGGAAAATAGAAGGGAAGAAACCTAAAACTTTCTCCTGCTGCTGTGCTGGCATTAACAGGGTTAAATTAAGCATCCATTTGTACTGCCGGTTCAGATAAATGGGTTTCATTTTATTGTTTACTTGTACTTGATAAGGTTCTTGGATTGATTCTGGTGGCTCACAATGCCTTCCAGGCACAGGATGTTATTCATACTACTGCATCCAAAGCCTTCACAACACAGTGGTTTTCTCTAAGAAAGGCATTACAAAACTAAAATATCAGCAAAATCAGTTCCTCCATTTTTGTAAAATGAAGAAAATTCTGTGAAATGAAATCGATTTTGTCACAGCACAATAACCATGACAACCAGAAATATCAAGAGAGGTGGAAAAAAAATTTCCCTCTTCCATCAGAATTGGACAATATTAAAGCAGTGTGGAATCCATGATTCACCTTAGTAATCCACAACTATAAAAGTACCTAAACATGTTTCAAATCACAGAAGCTCCTCTTACAGAGCAGGAAAGTATTTTTAACTGAATCAGTTAGCAGCAGCAACTCAGGTTCCTAT
>WEIT01032143.1:0-30835 GCA_013389985.1 Dryoscopus gambensis
GAGGTGTCCCTGCCATGGCGGGGCTGGCACTGGGTGGCCTTAAGGTCTCTTCCAAACCATTCTGTGATTCCATGGTTCTCTCCAGTCTGCTGTTCTTCCTCCAGGAGGGAGGGAACTCTCCCTGTTCCCTCCATCCTGCTTCCCTCCATTCCCGTTTGTTCCCTGCAGTGGCTCAGCCGAGGGATGCTGTGGTGGGAGGCAGCTACAATAACAAATCACTTGTGGAGTTTGAGGTTTGGATCTCAACTTGGATCCCTCATCTTCTTCTTTGAGCAGAGCACACAGCTGAGAGCTGGCATCTGGTGGCCTTTTTTGAGATGTAGAGCTTTGAGTGTGGAACCAACGGAAAATGTAAAAATAATTGCTAAAACACTGGAAAAAAAGATTCACTTTGACTCAGAGTATTTTATTAGAGACAACCAAACCATCTTGCTCGGTTCTGACTGTTGTAAGTTTTCAATTGTACTCAGCAATTTGAAATGAAAGGTCATTTCAGCTGAAATAATGACTCTTCCCCCGAAGCCATCTAAAAAGGATTCACAATGGAATGAAGCTTTTGTTTTTACATAAACAATTCATTAAGATCAACATGAACCTGCAAAGAAAAAAAAAAAGTGCCATCAATCAACATGTGTTTTGGCTTTAAAAAAAAAGAAAAAAAAAAAAACCCTGTTCAAACCAAACCAAGAGATGTGGGTTGATTATTTTGCACCGGCCCAGATTTATGGGTGGCTGTAAATCAGCTTCCCCCTCCCAAGTTGTAAAGGGCCGATAATGCTGCTCTTGTTCAAATTGTGGGTTTAGAGAGCAAAGCTCATGGAGGGAGGAGTGCGAGAGATGAGGGGCCAGCCTGGCTCCTGCTCGGGCTTGTGTCTCCCATGGATAATGGCAGGAAGTCATGGAGGTGGCGGCTGCCTGACATCCCGGAGAGGCTTTTTGCAAATTTTGAGCTCTATGCAATGAAAACAGAGCACATGGTGAGAAATGTGGGCTCTTCTGATTCACTGCCTGCTCTGCCTTCAGCTGGGAATTAATTAATAACTCTTGGAGGTTATTTTTGTAAGCCTTAAGTGGCAGGATATTATCTGGTCTGTCCCGGGGCTGCACCTCCTCGGAGCAGTAGCCAGGATGTCTGAGAGGGCTTGGAGGGCTTTTTCTCCCCTCTCAGCCCATCTGCTCCCTGGATGAGCTGTCCTGGGAGTGGGCTGCTCTTTGAAGTTTGTTTGGAGTCCTGTCTAGACTCCCAAAAAATTCCTTCCTCCCCAGCTTTGCTTTCCTATTAAGCAAAACTAAAAAGTTCCTAAAAGTTTTGCCTTTGAGAAAGGTCATTTCTCATGCCAGTCTCAGCTAAACTTCTGTGAAAGACAAAAGCTTTTGAAATTCATGTGGTGGCCCCTGAGCTGCTTTTCCCCGTCCTGGTTTCTAAACCCACCCTGAAGGACTTTCTCTGCAGGCAGCAATGAAATCCCTGTACCAGTTCTGTTTGGGTTGCATATCCAAGTCAGCAATATGTCAAAGAAGCACCACATTGGAGAGTTCGGCTTGTTTTTGTTTCAGATAATGCTCATGGTTAATCTCACCCACAGATACTGGGGGAAGATAAACTTTATTGCCTTGAAATGGGCATGGAAACACGCTCTGTGTTATTTCTCATTGTTCATTTTGTTAGTATTTGTTCACATAGCCAAAGATATTTGGGGTTTTTTTTTAAATCATAATGAACTGGAGAATTCAGAGTGAACTGCAGGGTTTTTTTTAATAGATGTCTCCTGTTGATTTTCCTTTGAATGTTTTTTAGCTTTTATGTGCAGTCATTATTTCCTGGAGGTTAATGCTTCTAGTGTTTATTCTAGATTTATGTTTAATCTCTGTTTCAAAGAATCCTAAAAATTATGAATACGTTTCTTTCAACCCAGTGTTCATTCCTAGGAAAAATCTGTGCTGCTTGGAGCTGCTCTCCAGCCCCACACTTGTGGCAGTGCCCATCTTCTCTTAAAAGAGGTTTTGTTAACAAGCTCCGCAGGTTCTGCACACTGAAAGGATCTCAGGAACCATGGGAACTGTGCTCTAGCTTTTTATCAGGCTGATCCAGATATTCCCAGAAGCTTATTTTTTTGGAGCAGAAATCATAGTAAAATGTTGAAGTTCATTCTGTTTTATATCGATGAAAAAAAAGCTGCGAACTTTTCCTGACCCTTCACACGGACTGTGCTTGAAGCTGGCACAAATTTCATCTCGTAACTCTCAGAAGAGACTGAAATGTCTCTACTTTTTTTCCCCCTTTCCCTTCTTCTCCTCAGTCAACACTTGTCACAGGTCCAAGGACAATGTTGCTCCAGTGGAACAGAGGTTTAGGGTCGAGGAGCCTGGAAGCAGTAGATCAGGGGAATTTTTAGGTCTAAAAGGCAGCAAAGGACTTGATTTTCATCAGAACATCCATGACTGTGTGGTCACCTCTGGGCCTGAATTATTTGGAGACAACAAGTGGGACTGTGGAAATCTGAGCACAAATCCCAGAATTATTTAAGGTTGGAAAAGCCCTCCAAGCTCACCGAGTCCGAGCTGTGCCTGATCCCCACCTCGTCCCCAGCACTGGGTGCCACGTCCAGGTGTTCCTTGGACACCTCCAGGGATGGGGACTCCACCCCTGGGTGCTCCTGTCCTGCCTGAAAAGGGAGGAGAACGGAGTTCACACTGCGCAGAGTGGGGAACCTCTCCCAAATATTTCACACCTGACCTATCTCCCCTTCCTGGGAATGTAATCCTGCCTGGGAATGTAATCCTGCCTGGGAATAAATCCTTACTTCAGCATTTTCTGAACTTCCCTTTCAATTAAACTCATTTTATTTTCCCCAGTTGGCTTCTTATCTTTCCTCCAGCTTGCACAGACTTCCCAGGTGGCCAAATCCGACTTTCCATTGGATCTGTGAGGTCAGAACAAAAACAAGGCGACTTTTCCTTCTGGTGGCTGAGTCAGTAATTGGGGACTTACGCAGCTGGGGCTGGACTTGCCAAGGAAAAGCAGCCCAAGTTCGTTAACTTTGGGAAGGCGTTTGCAGGGCTGGGTGGGGCCCGCGGGGCGCTCGCCAAGTGGGAAAGGAGTTTTGGCTGCAGGGAAAATGGGATGTGCTCCCAAAGCGGGCTCCCAGCACAGCTCAGGCAGCCCTGCTCACCTGGGCGGGTCAGTGCGAGGCAATTCGGGGCAGGATGTGGCGGAGCTGTCACCCTGATAGCACCAGCATCCCATTCCTCCCTCCCCTATTTCCAGGGATTTCCTCTGCTGGAGCCCACTGGACGCTCCGGCTGGACAGAGGGGAGGCACCTGGAGTCATCCTCTGTGGCAAAAACCCGGGAGTCCTCAGGGACCAGCTGGGCTGGGCTCCCTCCTGCTTCAGAAACTCCTTTTAGCGCTGAAAGATGTGTGGAAAAAGGGAGCCTGGCAAAACCACAACAGAGCAGTCCCAGGGGAAAGAAAGGGTGGGATAAATCCCCACGCTTAAGGATAAATAATCCAACTTTATTTTTATAAACTAGGACCGTTTAAATGAGTGTGTTTCTGCCTTGAAAAAATTCAAAATGTGAATTTATGAGGAAAAAAAAAGATGTCTTTTAGATTATTTTTTGTAAATAAGTTATATAGGTTTGTAGTCTGGCTTTTTAAACCAGTCTGGCTGGTTTTATCTTGTAAAAAATAAATGTATATCTAGGACAGGTTTGTAGTTAAAACAACTGATTTATATTTGCTTTTGGGTGAAACATTTTTATGGATATGCTGAATTCCTACTTGTTCGTGGTTGGGAAGCTAAAGGCAGGGAATTGTACTTTAGGGTGCATATAGAGCATGATTTTCCTTAGGACTGTTTCCCAAATGGGTTCTCAGGTGGTGCCAGGAGTTAAAATGAGGGGTCCAGCTTTACCCTGGATGTCCCAGGGTGGGATTTGCCTCCTGTTCTCCTGCCCTGCAGTTCGGTGTCTCAGCTTGCAGAAGCTGAGCAGGAGAGGGGAACATGCTCCAGCTGCTGATGCAGGGAATGCGGCTGGGTGGCTGCTGGCAGCTTTGTGCTTTGTGCTTTGTGCTGAGGTGGTGTTCCAGCGATTGCACACGGAGGATTCGGGACAGTGAACGCTGTGTAATGTGTGACTGTCTGTCTAAAGGAGAAATAAAATTATATTAGAGGTGTCACGTGATTTTTAAGACTTATTGGAGGCTTCTGATATGAAACAATATTGTAGTTTAGGTAGCTAGATATACCTTGTAGAAAGGTATAAAATGAAAGGGAAGAAGTATGAACAGGGTCCTCAAGAACTAACTGAGAATTTTCTCATGTAAAAGACTTGTTTACATAGAGGGTTTTCTTGTTTCTGAAACAGCAAAGACAAGACCAAAGTGTAAATCCTTTAATATTGCTGAATTCTTCCCTGGAATGATATTTGCCTGTGACAACAGGTATTGTAGCCTGTCGAAGCAGTAGTCTTTGAGGATTCACAGGCATTGCAGGAATGACTTTCACTGGGATCCCCCCGGGTGTCAGAGGCGATCTGTGTGACACGGGGCCAGCTGATGGCACAGCCCGGGGACATGAGCCGCTGTGACAGCCGGCCCGAGGGAGGCACGTGGCACAGGGGGAGCTGCACGGATCCCTCTCCCTTCCCCTGGAAAGTTTTGGCCGGCTCCTGCTGCTGGAAGCTGCGCGGGATGTCAGCCCTGGAGCTCTCTGGGAGCTGATGTTCCCGTACACTGCCAGAGCAACAGGGCTCACTGAGGTGGATTTCTGGGGATCCTTTCAGGTGAAAAAAGCTTTTCTCCTGGAAGAGATCCGTGGGATGGGGATAACACCTCCTCGCACGAACGCACATCCCAAGTCTGTGGTTGTGAGCTGTGCCAGGGACTGGGCATCCTGTGCCGTGTCCGAGGCCCAAAACCAAACCTCGATGCTGCTTTGGGACAATGGTGGAGGATTAACAAGTGACAACACAAATGTCACATTGTGCAGGGACCTGCCTGTCACCCCAGCCTTGCTGCTGGTTCCAGTATGACCTGTGCATCTTTTTCCTGGAGCAAAGGAGGCTCAGGGGGGCCCCTGTGGCTCTGCACAAGTCCCTGACAGGAGGGGGCAGCCGGGGGGGTCGGGCTCTGCTCGCAGGGAACAGGGACAGGAGGAGAGGGAACGGCCTCAGACTGGGCCAGGGCAGGCTCTGGGTGGCACCAGCAGGAATTTCTCCATGGAAAGGGTGCTCAGGGATTGGAACTGCCCAGGCAGGTTTGCAGTGCCCATCCCTGGAGGTGCCCAAGGAAGGCCTGGACATGGCACTCAGAGCTCTGGGCTGGGCACAAGGTGGGCATCGGGCACAGCTTGGACTCGGTGGTCTTGGAGGTCTTTCCCAACCGTAATAATTTCCTGGTTCTGAGATTCTGTATGAAATGGTGCAAAAAAGGCAGAAATCATGGAAAAGTGCCTGTGGGAATGAGGCGTGGGAGGTCACCACCCCTGGCCTGTGTCAGGGCTGGCTTCAGAGCGGTCCCACCTGCCCGGGGCCTTGTCCAGTGCAGAGCTGGAGGTGCTGCAGCCTCTGGGTCCCCGTTCCATGCTCAGCCATGCCCAACACAGATCAGCCCGTTCAGCTGCTGAGGAAAAATGACCTTTTGGATTAAATGCTGACCACGGGGACTTGTATCGCTCCTCATGCAAACACTCCGTGACCTGGGGGAGGCTCTCGATTTTCCTGTGCCTCTCTGGTGCATCTGCAAACCTGCTAATGACCCTTCATTCCTTTCTTTGTACCGTCCATTAAGCTGCAAGCTTGGGAATTGTCTGTTAATGTGTTCAGACAGTGGCCAGGGCTTCAGCAGGGATCCTCAGGTACAGACTCTGATCCGAAGTGACAGCAACAGAGACAAAAAGCTGTGCAAATAGTTTGGAGATGAGCTGAAAATGCCCTGAGTTGTTCGGTGTCAAATACTTTAACTGCGTGTTCTCACCAGACCAAGCTGGTCCTGCTGCAGACATCGAAATATTTTCTTTTTTTTTCTTTTTAATATGGCAGATTTATGAAGTTTCATCTCATCAGTGGTTATTAGGAGTGTTAATCCTTCTCACTTCCCTTTTCGAAGGAAAATGCACTGGAAGCTGGTGTTGAGGCAAGAGGGGGGGAAAGATGCAGTCAGCCTCAGGTTGTTGGGAATACAATGGTATGGAAGTGGTTTTCCTTTATATAGGGAACTGCTAATTGGGTGTTAGGGGCTGCTAACTTTATAGTCTTGTAAAACTGCACTGACTGGGGCTGACACTTGTGTAAAGTCTCCAGGGGGAAAAGCCAAGTTTGCCTGTCACTGCACGGAAAAGGTTAGGAAACCAACGGAAGGAGCAGTTGCTGTGGCGTTTGTGCTTCAGGAATTCACAGGTCTGTAATTTAAACAAGATTTCGGACATCCTCGTGGTGTTTGCCAACTCACTGTAAATGTTCTTTCCGAAAACTGCACGACGAATTTTAAAATGGCCTAAATTTCATTTGCACATGGCCAGACCCAACTCAAATCCCCACTCCCATGGTTTTCAGAGAGGCAGCAAGGGGAAATACATTTCCTGTGAGCTGATAACAGCAGAACCCAGGCAGGGGAGCAGCCCAGAGTTTGTATCTTGGGCACAACGATGGGTATTTGCTCCACAGAGAGGTGGAAAGAGCCTGTTGTTTTAAACACAAACCACTCAGTTTGTACCTCTTTTCTCACCGGAATAACAGTGAACAGGTCTGGAGGATTTTTAGAAATCAAATCTTTCTGAGGAAAAAAAAAAATTAAAGCATCATTTCCTTAACTTTTAAGATCTGTTAAGAGTGTATAAATCTGAGTATTGGGCCTTGAGGGACTGCACTGCTGGGCTCGTGCAGGTGCACACAGTAGTAAAAGCAATAAAACACCCAAAGTGCTCAGTACTCTTGCTTTATTCAGATCAATTACTGAGTCCTCCCGTATGGAAACTGCACCACCAGAGATGTCCCACCTCCTTGGAAATGATGGAATGGGGCACAGTGTTCCTGAAGGCTGCAGGCACAAAACTCAGCATGGTGAGGGTAGGGATGAACCAGCTCTAGGTTTCACCTTTGTTTTTTCTGAGATAGACCATGAAAGTGTCAGTTTTATAAATAAAGTATTGTTGTTGGAGATGTGGAGTGCTTCCCTCCCAGTCTGCTCACTGTGGGAGGGACATGGTCAGCAGTGGGTTGGGATGGAGGAGCTGATGGTGATTTATGGCCTTGAACTGCCACAGTCAAGTGTCTGCACTCAGAAAGAGAGAGGATGCCAGCAGAAAGCGGGGGTGAGGTGACAAGTGTCCTCCAGGTGACAAATATCTGTGTGTCCCTTTGCATCTGAGAAATTGGTGAGGACTAAACGATGGTGGAAAAAGCATTTTGTACATTTGGGGGAAAGCCCCAAACCTGTGATGCTTCTGGGCACTGCAAACCCTTGATCTGGGTCAGGGATAACCCCCCACTCTGGAGCTGTGGAGAAATGATGTCCCCAGCAGATATTCTATTTCTCAGGGTGGGTGTTCCCAGCGCCTCACATCTGTCTGGCACAGGAAGCTGGCCAGATGTGCATCCCTGCCTGGAAGGGCAGCAGGAGGAGAGCCAGGGCCAGCCTGGGCACCAAGAGATGACCCTGAGACATCCTTGTTCCCAGCAAAATTCTCTCTAGTGGGGGAAAGAGGGGTGAGGTTTCCTAGCCAAGCTGGAGGTGAAAATGTGCTTTTCCTCTGATGATGCGAGCTCTGCAAGGATTCAGATGGGACTGGGAATTAGGCCCTGCATGACTTAGATGAAGAGAGCCAGCCTGCCTGCAGCAGAGAGCGGAGCCAGAGCCCTGGCTGGCTCTGCAGGGTCATCAGCCCCATCCAAGCAGAGTTCCCGGAGCCTCCCCAGCCCCGAAATCCCTGGAGCTGGAGGAAGTTGTGTGTCCATCAGTTGTGCAGGGAGCAATAATGTTCCCATCGGCTCCAGAGCCCTCGGCCCTCCTTCCCCATCCCTCCTCCAGCAGTGGCACTCCCTGGCTGCGTGCCAGATGTCTGGGAGGAAGGAGGGGGTAAATCCCGGTATTATTCTTAGTCAGGGAAGGAAATGAGTTATTAAGTGTACATGGGACTCACGAGTGTCCAGCTTATTATCAGTGCTGGTATCCCAGCTATGCACAGCGCATGGATCAGGGAGAGGGAAAGTATTTCCTGAGAGCTGCCTCTGCCTTTCTTCTTGCCTGATGCAGAGATAAGGCCCTGCTCCGATGGATCTGTGGGGGGAGATACTGAGATGGATTAGGTCTATTACTGAGGGAATAGGTCAGATCCTCACCGTACAAAGCTCAGCTTCAACTTTGATAGCTCTCAGGCTGTGCTTTTATGTTTTTCCTCCCCTCAGAAAGAGCTTTTATATGAACAAAGAGATGTTGAACTCCTTGAGGAAAATCTATTTGCAGAATCAAGACGGAGAAAATAAAACGGCGCTGATACTTCACCTACAAATCTTCGTGGCTTTTGTAGTGACATTTAGGCCATGCTTGAATGTCAGCTAAACCCCCAAGGTGATGAGCATCTTACACAGACATCCTGTTAATGGTGGAGTGACATCTTCCCTCTCTATTTTTATTTGCTTCAAACATTAAACAAGAGACAATTATGTGTTTAAATGATTTAAATCTATCCACAGTTGTAATTTAAAGGTTGTTTCTTAAAGGGCTGCTCACTTTTTAAACTCATTTCAGGAAGCTTTGTGCCACACACCAGCTGAATTCACAGCTCCAAACAAAAGTTTGAAGGCTGCAGTGCAAAACCCCTTCCAGCCCTGTCCAGGTGATACCTCTGGCCTTGCTTTTATAGGTTTTCCAATCCAGAATCAAAGCGTGTTCAAGTGGTTTGTGGTTCCTCAGGACACAGCCTGTGGTGCCAACAGGAATAGCTGTCCCTGGTGCAGCCCTCTGGCTTCATCTTCTGAAAAACTGAAACCACTGTCAGGATTGACAGCAACCTTTGCTCAGATCTTTAAATGGATAATTCTGAGCGCCTCATCAGCAAACCCTACTTGTAGTACACAGGGAGGCTGTGAGGAGTCAGGAATTCAGGAGTCCCGTTGCTGTCACATCTGTCCACATAAAAGTTTCATGGAGAGGGTCCAAGGAAATCTGTTGGAAAGTCACAATGAGGTTTGGAATCCACAGCTTTAAATGTATGGATTGTGTGATGAGAAATGTCCTCTGTGGACCAGCATGGCTGGAAACGAGGGAAATTACTTTTCCAGTGACAGTATTACTGCTGTGATCTTCTTGAAATATTGTGGGATGTGAGGGACAGTCCTCTGCTGTCCCTGAGAAGTGCCTGGTGATTTGGGATCTTTTCTGGGTGAGTGGGGTTTGCATGGCACAGGCACCGTGATTTGGGTTCTTTTCTGGGTGAATGGGGTTTGCATGGCTCAGGCACTGTGATTTGGGATCTTTTCTGGGTGAATGGGGTTTGCATGGCTCAGGCACTGTGATTTGGGATCTTTTCTGGGTGAATGGGGTTTGCATGGCTCAGGCACTGTGATCTGGGATCGTTTCTGGGTGAGTGGGGTTTGCGTGGCTCAGGCACTGTGATTTGGGATCTTTTCTGGGTGAGTGGGGTTTGCACAGGCACTGCTGATGACAGTGTTTTGGAGCAGTCATGTTGCTGTGAACACTGGAGTTCCCTTTGGAATACCTGTTCTGGCAGCCCTGGGAATGCCTTCGGAGCTCCCTTTGGCATCCTTCGGTCTTTTGTGGTTTTGTTTGCTTTGCATCTCACTGTTTGTTCCCCAGAGATGTGCAGTTGTTTATCTCGATCATCAGGGAATATCCAATCTGTTGACATGTAAATACAGCAGCTGTTATTTGTAGAACTTTCGTGGTCGGTGATCTACAAATTATTCCCAAGTTGTTATCTTTGCTATTGTATTGCACTGCTCCCTATTGTAAACTACATTTCTGTGGTTTGAATGTGTCCCAGATATTAAAAAAAGCAGGAGTGATTAGTAATCAAATGATTCCTGGGATAGGGAAAGGTGTCCCTGCCCGTGGCAGGGGCTGGAATGAGATGATCTTTAAGGTTCCTTCCAACCCAAACCATTCTGGGATTCCGTGATGCAAATAAACCCCAGCTGATCACATCTCTGATCTGATGCTGTTGGAGTTCCCCTCAGCTGGGAAGGTCATTTCTGGGACTGTGTTCATCCTTTTGTGTGCTGGAGCCATTGGAGTGGAAGTGTTTGGGGAGCTGAACCCAAATCCTCCACCCCAACTCACAGAATCTTCCAGAACGGTGGCTGTGGCTCTACCTGGCTTCTGCAGGGAGATGTTTGGAAAGAGGAACTCACTCTGGCAGAATTTACCAAGAGAATAGTCACTTTCTGGTGTCCTGCAGCAATCTCTGAGAACATGGAAGCATTTGGAGCCCTGGAGCCGCAGCTGAGCTTGGGCATCGCTTTTCGCCGTCGCAGAGCAAAGCCCGAGTGCTGAATTGCGCTGCTGGAGCCAAGTTTTGTGAGCAACCTCTCAGTTTTTCCCTTTCATCCATTATCTCCACCTCGGGGAGATGACTCACGAGGCGAACGTTGCTGATGTGAATCAGGTTTGTGGCCAGGCCCACAGCCCCGGTGTTTCCAGGCCGCCGCATCCCGGCATGGTTTCACGGAGCAGCGTTAAGCACCACGTTGTTGCAACATGTTAAATTGCTTTAAATACCGTCAACCTCCCCATCACGCTTGGGGTTGATCATTGCCATATTTGTAAAAGGAAAGCTGAAGACATTTTCTTGGCACGGTCCAAACTCCACCACACAACCTCGTAACGTGATCCCGGACCGGAGGAGCTTTAGGACTTGTAGGGAAATGAACCCTGGGAGCCTCAGCGTGGAGATGCTGCCGTGCAGGAGGCTGAAATCCTCAAGGATGTAAAGACTTTTCAAGCAATCTCAGGCAGTAATTTCACTTTGTTGAATTAGGTTTAGGCCGTTTTACTTCTAAGACCTTCCAGGTTCATTCTGATTATTTCAGAGCCCCGTGTGACACGCCACAGATAACAGAAGTGGCTGCAGTTTACTTTTGCTCTTAAATTCTGCATTTAAAGAGAGCCTGGAGGTGAGCATTTGTTTTTATTAACACTTGGCATAGCCCAGAATGCACAGTCTTGATAAAGACAGAGTGGCTGAGGTGGGTGTTAACTCCGGAGGTTTCCGCATTTGTTTTCCATCCATCCCTCACAGATCCTGCAAAGGGAGAGCTCCAGCTGGCTCGGGAAGCTGTAATAGAAAAGCTCTGAGGTGAACACACCAGATTATTGTACTTGAAAACCTCAAATCTCATTTGTCAGCTAAACACAGTATTAGAATTAAAATACAAAAAATAGTGAGAGATAAATATTCGACAATATCGCTCCGCTGAGGAGACTTTTCAAACCTCTGCATTACTGAACACCACCAGCACGTATTTATAACAAAATGCCCCTGGGTTTAAACAATGCATTCAGTCATTCAGTGAGGAGCTTCTGGAATACCATTGTTCCCAGCCATGACTTTATTCTGTAGGTAACTCTCAAGTTTCAAAGCTATTAAATGTTATTATTCAGCCCCCTCTCCCCTCCCCCTGCCATTCTCTCAGCAAGCCTGCGCCACTCCGCGCTCCCTCTTGATTAGACTCTGTTGAGAAATGAGCAGGTGAATGAGCTTTTTGTGCTCCTGGCCACTGGGATTTGGGAAGCCAGGAATGAAGGCTTCTATTGCCCCAGTGGGTCGTTAACTCCCTGAATTCCTGGCTTGGGACAACGTGGGTTCAGCACATCCTTTGTGTTTGTTTCTCCTTGGTGATGGAGCCTCTTCTCTTCCTGGGACTTCTGTAGGAATCCTTCTGGCCACTTGAGCAGGACAGTTTTGGATTCCAACCATTTAATATTTTTTCCCCTCCTGAAACACTTTGCATTTTAACGTCCTGCAGTTTTCCTGCCTTTTGGTCAGGTGCCAGGCCTTGATCTGGGAATTGGATTAGCAGGTGGGTGATGAGCACAGGGATCACACAGGAGAGCCCCAAAATTTCCAAGCTAAATTCTGCAGGAAGGAAGGAAAAAGGAGATTATACTGCAGTCCTACTAAGGCCTGCAGACATGCTCAAAAGTGAGACACATGAACTATAAATAAACGTGAGCCGATAGATTCCCACCGTGCTGTCATGCTATGGGGTGATACGATACTATAAATAAATGTAAACTGTAAATAAAGTGATAGATATAAACAACAAACAAACCCAAGGGAATGGCTGGAGCTGTGTTAAGGAGCTTTAGGTTGGAGATCAGGGAAAGGCCCTTCCCTGAGAGGTGCTGGGCACTGCCCAGGCTCCCCAGGGAATGGGCACGGCCCCGAGGCTGCCGGAGCTCCAGGGGCGTTTGGACACCGCTGCCAGGGATGCCCAGGCTGGGATTTTGGAGTGTCCTGGGCAGGGCCAGAAGTTGGACTTTATGTCCTTTTGGGTCCCTTCCAACTCAGGATATTCCCTCATTCTGTATGTAAAATATCCCGAAATTTGCTGCAGAAAACATATTTTTCCTCTTTTTCCTTAAAATCGCTTAAAAGACTTCCCAAATCTGCCTGGAAGCTCTGAGAAACTCCTTTGAATGAAAGAAATGAAGAAAATAACCCCCCCAAAACCAAGACCTGTCCCTCAGCCTCAAGGACACGCAGTTTTCCAGCACTCCAAGGACTCGGGGGGCGGGAAGGGATGTACAGGGATGTGTTACCTCCAAGTATGTTTGTAATTATTGCGATGTCAGCCTTTGCTAATGGTTACCACACGGTGTCATTTCAGATGCCACGTTCTCCCCTCCAAGCTCAGCTCTGTGGGAAGTGCTGATTCCCTTGAAGTGCGTGGTGTTGGATAGGGAAGGGGAAAACCAAGGGAAGAGAGGAGCTGTTTTAACGTAGTCCAAGGCAATGCTGGGTGAAACTGAGACATGGAAAATACAGAGCAAGAGTCAGGAATGAGAAATCCTCATTGCAGGATTTGGTAGCCTCGAGGATGAACTATAAAAGTGGTTGGAACTCTGTGCTTGGGTCAGCTGCAGGAACATGAAATAAACTTTTCAGAGTGCAGGAGGGAATAATTTTGCTCAGGGAAGACGCAGGAGTAGATGGAAATGTTGCTGCTTTCCCAGCAGAAGAGGGGAAAGTGAGACACCCAGACCGGTGCACTGAAGTCTCAACACGATTTCACTCCATGCTTGTTGCCAGGTTAACCAGCAATTGTTGATTAAACAAACCAAAAAGCATTCTTCTGGCCAGCTCTGACCATGTCACCGTTTCGGGGCTTTTTATAAGGTGTTAACTGAGATTCTGACGTCCTTGTATGTGCAGATGGGCTGATGTGAGCCCCAGAGACCCCGAGGGTTTGACCTGCATCACTGAGACCGGTGGGACAGCAAGCTCACGCATTGTGGAAGCTTTTTGGCAATTTAAAAGGCACTCAGCTTAGCCCAATTAGTTAATCTGTCTCTCTCTTCCCCCTCCCCAAGATTCAAAGAGAAGGGAGCCAAGGAAAAATTTATTAGAGCACGGCATATCCGTTCCTTTTTTTAATGTTAACTAGGAGTGTTGGATTTAGTTAAAATCCAGTGTTAAAATGGAGAGGGATTTAACCTCTTACTCCCTGGCAGTGAAGGATCAACACAAGGCCTGTGCCAGGCACAGCTGAGTTGTTGGTTTTAGGTTCTTGTCACCTGAAGGCGGAGTGGCTTCAGCCAGAAGCACCATCCAGAAGCAGATGAGCTCTTTAGCCAGCAAAACCCAATCTTCAAAGACGTTGGAGTCAAGCTGTGGAGCGTCCAAACCCGTGTGGAGTGGGGGTTGCACAGCCCCTGACCTGCACATCAAAGGCTGGTTTGAAGCCTTGCTCCAAGCCCCGTTGGGACATCAAAAGTCAGCACCTCCAGCCCAGCTCCTCCAAGGGCAGCAGGCAGGGAATGTGACACGGGCTCCTTCCCTCCCCCAGATCTCTCTGGAACAGCATGGCCATTGTAGGGGAATGAAACCAGCATCCATCTTCCTCGTGCTTTGATCCCAGTGTTTGATCATTCCATATCTCCTATCATTTCCAGGCACAGATGACACCCAGAGGGACATTTTCCAGCATTCCTCTCTTTGCTGTTAGACAGGACGAGTGTTTAAGCATCTCTTACCTGTAAAATCTATAAATATAGGGACAGGAGAGTTGTCACGTGGAGGTTTGTGCTCCTCCTGATCTGCACAGGCTGACAGACAGTGCTGGAATGAATGGGATTGGGAGGAACAAAAAAATACCCCAAATTCCCCTGTCCCCTGCTGTGCTCCTGCTCTCCAGGAAATCCTTGGCACCAGCAGCATTGGTGACAAGGACACCAGCGTGGCCTCCTTTGGAGCCAGCATCCCCCATCCCTTGCTGGGTTTCAGCTGCAGCCAGGGAATCACCAGAGCACACTGCTCTTCCCTTCTGGCCGGATTTAACTCTTCCCTCCCCCAGGAATTGTACAGCATGAGCAGGGTGAGAGAGAACCCAGTGTGAGCCAGGAGCGAGGCAAGCCTGCTTTCCTAGGGATTTATTCCTTATGGCATCCCCTGCAGCCTCAAGGAGAAAGCCCTTTTCACACCTGGAGCGTTTAAAAAGCACTTTTTGCCTCTGTGTAGGGTGGTTGTCAGGGCTGAGCTCACACTTCTGTCACAGCACACGGAGGAGGATTTCTCATCCACCCATTTATATCAGCGGGCAGGAATTTCCTCAGAGAGCCCTTCTGCTCCTTGGGGAGTACAGAGCCAACCCAGAAGGGGTTAAACAGGGCTGGAACACTGCAGAATGGCCAAAAGAAATAGTTCAGCCTCACTTTGCCCAGATCCATCCTCTCCATGTGCTTCCCTTGACTGCATCCAAGATGAGCCCCTTCCCCGTTCCCTCTCACATTTCCTGGGCTGAGCCTTTGCTGGCTCAGCCTTCATCATCTCCTCATTAAATTCCCAAACAAATGACTTTGTGTGTTCCCATCCCCGTCCCCTCATGCGTGGAAGGAGCTGCCCGTGGATATCTGCAGAGCTATTCCCGAAATCCTCCTTCCAGCCCTGCCGAGCTGAGATCCCAACAAAACCAGCCTTGTTATCAGTGGGCTGGGCCCCGGGCTGGCCACACTGATCCCACTGTTCCCAGAGGCTCCCGAATTCCTGCTGGCAGAGGGCTGAAGCTGCTTAAGGCTGTCCCCAGTTTGATAAGGCAGAGCTGCAGTGGATGGGGTGGATAAGCACAGCCTCAGGTGGGCAGGGAGGAGAAGGGAGAGCGGCCACAGCAGCCTCTGGATGAGTGGGATGGGTCCCGTTAGTCTGGATTAAAGGGGGATTTAAGTCAGGTGATAAAGGAGCATTCAGCGTTTGGGATTCTTCTCGGGGAAGTGGGTCCAATCCTGAAGTCTCAGTGTGAAACAGCTGGATTTTCTCAGTTCTGGTTGCCTCAACAAGAAATCGGAAGAATTAACTTTTAAATGGTTGAATCAACAAGATATTTAAAGAATTACCTTTTAAAATGATATGAAAATATTTTAAAAAAACTCTCCAGGAGTACGAACATCCAGCAAGACAAGTGCCATTTAATCCTGACCTCTCAAAACCAAAATCAAAACTTTTTGTGATGCGAAAGGGGTGAATTGTTATCAATTGCTCTGATTTGTCCTTCGTGTTGCTTTGACTCCCTCAGCAGTGTATCCATGCTCCCTAAAATCCAGCATTTTGGAGCAGCCAGAGGAAGCAGCTGCAAGATAATTTGCACAATCCAGGAAACAAGTTGAGATAGTCTCAATATTTATCTGTCAGTGTCAGGATAAATTTATTGGCGAGCTGGACTTAAATTATGATAGATCCACTCCATACCTGTTGTTTCTCTTCCTGTGCCGTGTGCTTTTTCTTTCCTGGAGGTATTAAATAGCCACATAAATCCTGGTAATCCTTCATTCATGGGATTTAAGGGAAAAAAGTCCAGGAAGAAGGCTGTCAGGAGAATGGACAGTTATTTCCAGAGTGCGTGCTGCCAAAAAGCTCATTGTTGGAGTGTTAGAATGGCTTCTGTCGCAGAGAGGAATTAGCTGAAGGAGGTGGTTTCTTGTAACAACTTTTGCTAAACCATTTGACCACTTGATGCAGTCTCACAGCAGTTTTTTTCTTTTTCAGATGGAAAAATGAGCATCCTTCTTAGTTCAGGAGAATTTTTTCCCCTAAATATGAGTTATTGTGCCGCTGGCGTGGGCAGCCTGGAGATCTCTTTTAGGGTGGGGATGAATTGCCTCACGAATTTTTAGTGATTCTTTAAGTGACTATTAAGAAAATGGTGATGCTCCTTTTTCTGGAAGTCTTGCACATGGCTGGGGTTAATGCTGGGACTCTGCCTTGGCTGTGAAAATCTGGGAAGCATTTGGAATAATGACCAGAGAGCGGAATTCCTAAGGATGCCTTGCATCGATATGGCAATTAAACAAATCAGAATAATTGCAGAAAGCCCATCATGCGCTTTATGAGTTATTTGAAAATCCCAGATTGGTTTGGGTTAGGAGGGATTTAAAGCCCATCCAGTGCCACCCCTGCCATGGGCAGGGACACCTTCCACTGCCCCAGGCTGCTCCAGCCTGGCCTTGGGCACTGCCAGGGATCCAGGGGCAGCCACAGCTGCTCTGGGAATTCTAGTCCGGGGTCTCCCCACCCTCACAGGGAACAATTCCTTCCCAATGTCCCCTTTAACCCTCATACTCAATACTCTCATATTGCAGCCCAGTCCAAGTGTCATTAAAAATGTGATTTTTAATTCAATCTGAATTAGTTTTACTTTTACAGTTCTTTCCCAGGTTTGTATCCCAAAATTTGGTGATTTAATAAAAAGTCCTTTATTTCTGTAATTATTCCTAGAGAGTAGAGGGCCAGATTGGAGTCTGGTGCTTAATTTTATTCCAAGAAGCCTCAGGTAGTGCTTGGAATGCCTGACCTATTATCCAAAGCTGGAGCTGAGCTGTCCTTTTCCCTCTCTGGGACAATCTCAGTTCAAATAGCTGCCACAAATAAAATCATAGCTCAAAGCACTGTAAAATGTAAAATAATTCTTCTCATCTCCATCCTCTCCGCTGCACATTTAAGGACAAGATTTATTATTACTCAGGATTTTTTCCCCCCCGTAAATCTTCATGTCCTAGAATGCTTGTTGGGTGTGATTCTTTAAAGCTCACGTAGGAGATGTGAAGGAAACCACGAATATAATCCCCAAACCAGGTCAGTGGAGGAGCTCTGAGCCGTGCATGGGAGGCAGCCTGGCCGGAGCAATCCCCATCCAAAGCCAATCCATGGAAAAGCTCCGATGGCTTCAATGCCTTTTGGATCTTGGCCCACAGTTCTGGCTTCCCACCTTGTTCCCAGCTGCTGGAGTGCCTTAAAAGAGGCTAAAAATACATCACGTAATTCTGGAACGTTATTCTTGTGTGTAAGAAACCGCTTTCGTTGCCCTGTTGGGCTGTGGGTGGTCCACGGCCGTCTCTGCTGGTCCCATGGGCTGTGCTTAGGGAAACTGGGAGCCTCTGGAGGGGACACTTCCCAGTTAGCCAGGTTTGGAGACAGAGGAACTGGGCAAGAAAAATGAACAGGGAGACTCATTGTGCTGCTGTGGATGTCTGAGGGATGGTGGGGAAAAGGAACAGAAAAGTGTTATATTTAAAAAAAAGGCAATTTTCATTTTTTTCGGAGAGAATGCACCTTCAGGAGGTGGGAATGTAGGGAAGGTGTGATGGGTTGGACACGCTGTGGGTGTGGGATGTCCCTGAGCTCTCTCATCCCCCATCCTTTCCAGGGTATTTCTCTTTTTGAGTGCTAAGGGAGAGACACAAAGGTTTTATTTCTCCCTGCCCAAACGAAAGGTGTCAATAGAGGCAGCAGCTTAAAAAATATGGATTTCAATTTCAAGGAATCTATTGAAACTTTTGTCCTGAGCAGCTGTGGCTGCCCCTGGATCCCTGGCAGTGCCCAAGGCCAGGCTGGACGGGGCTGGGAGCAGCCTGGGACAGTGGGAGGCGTCCCTGCCATGGCAGGGGTGGGAATGGATGGGGATTAAGGTCCCTCCCAACCCAAACCGATCTGCGACTCTAATTCTGTAAAATCAATAGAGAATTCTCTGGGTTCAGCAGAACTTGGGTAAGACATCAAATTCTCTCCTGTTTTTAGGAAAGGTGCTCTTGGAGGGCTCAAATCGGGAGGGCTAAAGGGTGGGCAGTGCTTTTAAATCCATCAATCCATGCTTTTGCTTGACCACTGCTCCATCCATTCCCTTTCCTGTGGTTTATGCATTCAGGTCCTGGATGCTTTTAAGCAGGGATGAGTCCCATTCTCTCTCAGCGTGGTGTCTCAGGCAGGCAGTTCCTGGTGGCAGCAGCACCAGGGATATTTACTCGAGCCTTGTCTCAGGAAATGCTTGACAAAAGCCAGCTGTAGCAGTTCCCAGCTCGCAGCATTTCTGAATCATTTCAGCCATGTATCAGAACAAAACCCAAGGATTTGGGATAACTCTGGGCTCTGGAAAAAGTTTTGATTCTGCTCTAAACTTGAGCACTGGTGCTTTACTCTCTGGAATAAAAGCCGTGCCCATGAGCATCTGTGAACTCTGCACAAGTTCAAAAACCAGAACCAGACCCACACTTTGCGGCTTCAGCCCATCTTTCATTCATTAATTTCTAAAGTATTTTATGGCCTTGGTTATCTGGCTGCTTCCTGATGCCTTTAACAGCTTCCTCAGAGCGAGTGAAGGTAATAAATTTACAATCCCCTTTCTTAGGGAAGTCTTAAGCAGAGTCACTTTCTTTAAAATAAAATTTAAAAAGAGGGGGGTTTCATCGTTTGATCTCTGGATGTCTGGCAGTTGGGAGGGAAACAATGCAAATAATGACTGTGACTGATGAAATGGAGAGGAAGAAAATCTGATAATTGGGCGTGCAGGGAAATGTATGAAGTGGAAGATGCTGGATCAATCACTGGAGCTCAGTGCTGGGCTCGGGAAGGGTATTCCCAGCAGCATTCCCAGCTCGGGGCCCTGGTGGCAGCACAACTTGTTAATCATCACACCATCAGCCTGGCCAGAGTGCAGCTCCATAACTCAGCCTTTTGTGTTGCCGTGGATGCTATCGAAGCATTCCTGGAACAGTCATTTCCTTCTTGACCTCCATGGAAACAGCCATAAAACAATTCTGGAAACGTCAGGAGAAACTGCATCTAATGGTGCAGCTTTGGCCAAAGAAAACATACTTCAGTTTTGAAGCATTCCCACCAAAACACTGGAATCTTAAAGCTACTAATAGGCTGTGCATCAGTGCCTGAGCACTTTAGCGTGACATTTAATAAAATGTAATTCATATCCCCGCTCTGCTGAAGTCACACCAGTGACCAAGGGACGCTTTGGAAGCTTTCCAGAAGAGATCAGACAAAGAGAGAAGGGCACCGGTGACGGCTGAGGCGGAGGCAGAGAGGGACCAGCTGGCTCGTGTGTGCCAATAGCATCACAGCAGGAAGGGTGGCAAAGGCTTCAAACCATCCCACACTCTGTAAACACCCTGGGAAGGAGCAGCTGGTGCTGTTGGTAAATGTGTCACACAGCACATTTCCCAGCCAGGAAAATGGGACATCTCGGAGCGAGCCGGTGCTGACAGCAGCAGTGCCTGTCCGTGCGTTTTATTCCTAGAATTTGGATCTTTCCTGATGCTGCTTCTTGGCAGAAGGGAAAGGGAGAAGAGTCCTTGTGATTTTTCATGGATAAGTTGCCTCTGGAAAAGCAGGACTCTGGATGGGACAATCCAACGCTCCAGGTGAAGAGTGCAGCTCATTTTGTCCTTCACCCAAATCATTCGTTGCAGTCACTGCTCGAGGGCTGAGGAGCCTCCAGTTCTTGCTGTCCCGTGTCCAGCTGCATCCAGTGCTCACTTCTGGGGCTCCTCAGGATTTCCGGGTTCCATTTCATGATTTCCCAGTGTGGGAGCAAACAGGGTCATCCCTGGCCTTGTGCTGGGCGGCACAACAGGGAGAGCTGGCACGGTAACCACGGAATCATGGAATGGTTTGGCTTGGAACCTTAAAGGTCATCCAGTTGCTATTTCCCAGACCACCTTCCACTATCCCAGAGTGCTCCCAGCTCCGTCCAACCCGGCCTTGGGCACTGCCAGGGATCCAGGGGCAGCCCCAGCTGCTCTGGGCACCCTGTGCCAGGGCCTCTCACAGGGGAGGATTCCGGCTGTTCCCGAGGCAGTGCTGGTGCCGTGGGCTGGGCTGCCCCTGCTCCAGCCTGGATGCACATCCAGAATCCAGACAAACTCCAAACGATCCCAGGAGGGAGCTCGTGCCAGCACTCAGAACTTCAGCTGCTTATAGGAAGCCTATCCAAGCATATCCAATGCTTTGGGGCTGGAATTTGTTCGGGGAATCCTTTAGGATCAGGCTCTCTTTGGTCTGCTGGAGGACAGCAATGCCCATTTCCAGCAAGGCTGGAATACCGGGAGAACAGGCGCCTTTGGCATTTTTGGAGATTGATGTTGCCATCCCAAAGATTATTGCCTGAAATCAAATTGTGCTGAGAGACAAGAGGACAGAGGACTGAACCAAATTCCGTCAGTGCTGGGCACAGCTTGGGTGAGTTTCCAGGTTCTGATGAAAGCCAAAGTGGGATCTTTGTTGGAACCAGCCCCCACATCCCAGTTTCTCAGTGGCTGTCGTGTGGATCCCTGCATGTATTCCAGGTTCCTTCAGTTGCTGGGTGCTCCAGATTGTCTTCAACTTTTCAACCTGGAGTATTTTATTTTAATACAGGGTTTAATACCCTGTTCCACAAAGCGTGGAAAGGATTAAAAAAATTGGACATGAACCTATTTGTACAACATTTAAACTCCACTTTAAAACCATCGGAATGGCTTAAAATATTTCTCCTTTCTTAAGCCTTTCTGCAGCTTTGAAAGATGTCACCTCTTCATTTTATTTTTCTAGTTTTATTTTGCTAATATCTTCGTTTAATTGGGGCTGAGCTGAGCTAATTCTCTGTAACTGATCTGGGTATCATTTAACTCCTATGGGTGTAAACTTTCCGCCTTAAGACAATTTTAAAATTATATTTCTAATCCTCTTATCTCTCCCCTGTATCATCCATCTTGCTTGTAGGTTTTCTGGAGAGAATGATTTAATTATGAATGAATTCTTTCCATTTGGATTTGTTTATTTTTAGGAGAGATAAGTTATCTTTCTCTCCACAAGAGACAGCAATTAAAATATTTCTAATTATAAATTTGAGAGTGGTGCAATTCCAAGGACTTCGCTGATTGTTTGCTGGGCTGGCAGAAATAGAACTGATGGAATCATATTGGAAAATTGATGAGCCTGTGAATTTGAACATCTTGATGAAGGGATAGGAGCAGGAAAAGTAAGAGAATTGCAGAATTTGTGGAACAAATCCCAGAGGGCCTGTGGAGAATTACCAAGGATGAGCCAGAGCAATATTGTGAGGGGCCCCACTTCAAGCTTCTCCCACTTTTTCCCATTTTATTGTGGTTTTATTGGGAATCTCGTTTTAGTCCAAGAAAGGTTTCTGTATCCGTGCTGCCTCGCTCTGTGCTGCTGGATGGGGCTCCTGCTCTGGCATTTAGAGGAATCCCAGTTTTCCATGTTCACCCGGTGTTCACAGGGAACCAACACCCCACCAGCAGCATTTGCAGCCAAAAGCTCTGGAACAGAGTGGCAATCTTATTCCCAGCCTGCCGTCAGTCCAGCCCACACCGAGGCTTTCCCAGGGAAAACATTTCACTGGATGCGGCCGCTTCCCTTCAGTTTTTCCGAGTCATTTTTCAGCTGAAGATGCTGTTTTTGCTGGTGCCATCATTCCATTAATTCACTGGACACATCCTGATAATCCCTCCCTTCAAAGCTTGGGAAGGGAGCAGCTGGAGCAAGGGCTGTCTAGCAAAAGGTCTTCCAAGTTTCCGAGCTGGCTTCACTTGAAAAGGAGGATAAGCACGGCTGCACTGGCATTTGGGATTTACTGCAACGCCAGTTCCGACATCCTCTGGAAAAATAACTCCAGGATGTTTTGTCTGCTTTTGCTGATACACCTTGAGGAAAGTTCGAGCCTTTTCAAGGTGGTGATGTATTAATTACACGGTGAAAACCGTTAGTTATTCACGGTTTTCTTCCTCCAAAAAAAAAGGGAAGAAGCTGTATTTGTATTGTTAATGGAAAAGGAATTTAAACAGGAACTTCTGGGACAGACTGTCTGAAGTCCTCCTATAATCAATATTTTTTTACATAAACAAGAACCTAGGAATAACTCATATTTATAAATATTAAGCGTTTTGGAAGAGTTTAATGATACTCAAAATAAATCCTGGCTTTTGCTGCCCTTTGAAGTAGCCACTCTGACTGCAATGTGCTTCCAAGGGCTGATGTGGAATTTTGCCTCTTCTCACCACTAATTACAGAACCATGGAATGGCTTGGGTTGGAAGTGACCTTAAAGATCATCTCATTTCATGGGCAGGGACACCTTTCACTATTATTCCACAATTTTGATGGATGAGTAGTACATTTTCATCAGATTATTGTGTATTAACATGGTCCATTTACATAACAAATCCACCGTGAGATGCTCATGAAACAGATAAATATGGACAGGAATTCACAATAACTCTTCCCTTCGAGCTCGGGGACTTGGGATCACCTTGGCATTTTGGGCTGGATTTTTGTGGTTCTAGTCCCTTTGTGATACAGACCCTCTTACAGCAGAGTATTTAAGCACAAACTTAAGTCTCAACTCAACGAAACTTAACTTTACTAAGCTTAACTAAAGTTACTTAAAATCTCTGCTGATCTACCCCCTGGAATACGTTCAGGAAAAATGGATTTGAGGGCTTTTGTTAAAGTTTTACTGGGTACATGACACGTTAAGTTTGTTCCGGGCGCAACTCTGTGTAATTAACATTCCTGCTAAGATTCCCTGAAAAGTTCAGCAATATGGGATTCTTCAAAGGACTGCCTTTCAACCCTTGACCCTCCAGAGTATTTCTAAGGAGTTACAAGGATGGATATGCTTGAATAATTCCGAGTTGCTCCTTCCATGGTGAAATGTGTTTGATTGATCCGAGTGTCCCTCAGAAGTTGCTTTTAGGGAGAAAGAGCATCAAAAGGGACTTTGGTGATGGAAAAAGGCCCTGGGAAGGTTCTTTATGGTGGCTGGCTTCCAGTTGAGGAGGGAAAGGAGAAGTCTGGAAGACTTTCTGCTTCATCTGTACCTCAGGGAAGTTATTCCGTCCCTGGAAGTGTCCCAGGCCAGGCTGGATGAGGCTTGAAGCAACCTGGGACAGTGAAAGGTGTCCCTGCCCATGGCAGGGGGGTGGAATAAAATGAGCTTTAAGGTCCCTCCCAACACAAATAATTCCATGATTCCATGATCTTACTCTCAGTGGGATTTCTGTGGGACAGGGAGCATTCCCAGTGGTTGTCAGACCCTTCTCCATGGCCCCTCACGGGGAGTTAGGAACTGTGGACACTGCACAGCACAGAATTGTCCCATGTCCAAAAAATAGGAATGAGCTTTTCCAGCACTTCCCGTCTCACTTTTCCCAAAGAGAAGCACTTCCATGACATCTGATGGACTCAAACACATCAAGAGCAGCAGGGTGAAATTCTGCTCTGTTTGGATAATCCCCCAGCCCCGGCACAATCCAATATTTTGTTTCAGATGGCTGAATTTTTTTTTTCCCTTTTCTCTGGGGCTTTCTTAAACATTGACATTAATCTGCTCAGTTGGAAGCAAACCAAGCTTCTGTATTTCTTATCCTCCCCGATCGTCTGCACTTCAGATCTGTTTACCAAGCGGCCTGGATTGCATTCCCATAAATCCTGGGATTCGGCTTTGCTGTGATATTAATTTATTGGTGCATTTTCAACATCAATTACTCTCTATCTCAACAGACATAATTCTCTCTTCAAAGCACAGAGAAAACTCTACAGCTCTTGGCTTTCCTCATCCCCTCCCCTCCCTCTGCTCCGACTGGGAGGCACCGGGAATGCGGATCTGAACAGCAGCAAAGACATCAGTGAGAAGGGTCCCTGCTCGGGGGTTATTTTGGGTTTCCTGATGTTTTGCTGGAATCCTGGTCCAGAAGGTGACAGCAAACCCATGTTTGTGTTTGTAGGAAGGAGCTATGGAATCGTGGTGGGAGCTCAAACATCTGACTGGGAGAGCAGGAGAGGGCTTTCAAAATGCCAAGATTTTAAACCAGTTTTAAGATTTTAAGTTGAAGGGAAACCAGCAACTCCTTATTTTTTTAAACCTGCCCAGCAGGAATAAATACCTACAGATGTGCACATCTGCATTCCAACCCAGAGCTTCCCACTCCAGGCACTGCCCATTAGGGGAAAACCATGCCAAGCCTGAATTCTTCAAATGAAAAATGGCAGAAGACAATCCTTTGAAAAAGATCTTCATCCCAGATCTATTCCCTGTGTCCCAATCTTGCAGGAAGAAGTAATGGGAGGGAAAAACTGCTGTAGTGAAAAAGAGTTAAGTGCCTTCATTTTCCTCCTTCCGTTGGAATGTAAGTGGGGCCTTGGAAATGAAAAATAACTTCTCTTTGAGTGACCTGTTTCAGACTGGAAGTGCTGTTGCAGTTTCAGAAACGCCTGTCAGCCCGTCCCTGATGCAGAGGGGCAAAATGAGAAGCACGTGGGGCTTTGATCCTGACACAGTTTTCCCCTCATGCCCTGCCCTTGGAGGTGCTCAGGGCCAATCCGCAGGCAGGAGCCCTGCAGCCTGTGCTTTCCCATCTGCTGGAAAAGTGGGAGCATTTCCCTGCTCCTTCTGGCCAGAATGAATTAGCATTGAATAAGGATTATAATTACTGCCCCTTGTTTTTTCACTCATCATCCCGGAAGTTTTCAGTTCTTGGTCGTGCAATGAGAAAGTCCCCATTTTCCATGTTTTCCCTAACAACCCAAATCCATTGCTCGCATGGGGAGTGAGACCTGCAAGTGCTGTGAGGGGACTTCAGAGGCAGAAAACCCCTAAAATTTTTCTCACTTTCTTTTTTTTCCCCCAGTTGCCCAATCAGCCCAGCCAGAGCTGGATCCCATGAAATGATGGAAAGTTGTTATTTGCAGCCCACCACCCCTTTGAGATTTGTTCCTGTGCAGCTGCCACAGGAATTCCAGCCTCCCTTTTAGTCTAATTTTTCCCTAATTACCCCCCTATTTCTGTATCTATTTTCTCCCTAGTTCTGTCTATTCTATTTATATATATATTTCTCTATCATTCATTTAAATTCCCCTCTTTTGTCCAGTAGTTATTCTTTAGTAGGTTATTAATTCCAGTGGAAAGGGAGTGATTTTTCTGCAGTCCCTTTCCATTGGGATACCTTTCCATCTTGCCACACTAAACTGCAGCACAGATGTTAAGCACATTTCACTGTGCAGTCAGCGTGTGCATATTTTTAACATAACTTGTCTTGAAAATATTTATTCAAGCCAAGACAACAGAAAATTAGAGTAATTTGATTGCTCAGGCTTAAGGAATAGATTACTACTGTTCCAGATGTAAGGAACAACAGACTATTTGCTCTCTCCAGGCTGAAAAAAACCCCTTTGGCTCCTGATTCCAACCATATTTGCTATTATGTTCCCAGTAAATCTTTTAAAAATTGAACACTTTTAAAGATTTTCACGTCCAACTTTTGCCAGGCAGCGTTAGGAGAATTCCAGCCCCAAATCAGCTCGTTAGGCAGGGGCTCAGAGTGGGCCGTGCTCCAAGGGGGCAATTACAAAGCAAGGTTATAAATCATCCTTGCTGTGGAATCAGGGTGCCAGATACCTCCAGAGCTCACTTGGGGCTTGGACCGTGCAGGGTTTTCAGCAGTCAGTGCTGATTTAATTAAAAAATGAGGCATTTGGCACGAAAGTTGCATGATCTGGTTTGCAGGTTGATTTCTTTCTCTTCTCATCTTCAGCTAAATCTTTTTTTGGTTTAGCTTTGCAGTTATCACTGCAATTTTGGGCCTGTTTTTATTGGGGTTTTCCCATTCTCTTTGTGTGACTTACTGCAATTACCATTTTTGTGCTGATTCCTTGTATCGCTCACCGTGTTTCTGAATGTGCAGAAGTGTGCAACAGGAAAGCAAGATGGAAACACTGATTTGCCTTCCCAGGATTTAAAACACATATTCCCAACAGCTCGTGTTAATAAGGGGTTGTACAATCAGATTGTGGGGCTGTGGAAGGATATTTTACGGTGAAGTTCTCTTTGTGTGAGAGCTGCTTACACAAAACCAGGGTCACAACTCCTCAACTCAGATGACGGGCAGAAATTTTTGATGAAATTACCATTTTGCTGTGGGTCTCATCTCCATTTTCCCCCCAAGTCCCATGTTACTTTTTTCCGGGGGGGTATTTGCCATTTTTATCACTCTCCAAGACATGAAGTCAGTGATTAGCAAAGAAAGAATCAAGGTGGAAGGTCACATGTTGTTAAAGAAAGGATCATTCTCAAGCTGTCCCTGGTGTTCCCTCCAAACTCTGTGCTGATCCTTTCTCCATAGGCTGCTCTGTTTATTTGGCAGATTATTTTTCAAGGATTAGCTTTCTCTCTTTTTTTTTTTCTTTTCCCCTGACCTTTTTCAACAAGAAAATGTCTGTGTAGGGTTTTTCAGAGCCTGCACCATGCGACTTAATGCATTCTTCATTACAGATCCCCCCTCTCTGTGCCACCAGCTGACTCTGCTCCAGTAGTGCATGGAAAAGAGACAGAAAATCTTTGCTTCCAGTGTCTGCTTTTACTTAAGGAATTTTCTAGCTCAGGGTGAAGATGAGCACGAGGAAATAGCCAGTAATTGCTCTTGTACGACAACAATTGCTCTTGTACTGCAGCTCCCTGGGTTTGAAATGATTTCCTTAAATCTAGCCTTCTTTTCTGTATTCTGGACAGCAGAGAATGCCAGATTTTCTGCAAGTAATGGCAGATATTTCTGTCAGAGCTGAGTGAACGAGTCACTTAGTGAAGCAAAGCACCAATTCTGCTCCCTTTTGGACAAACCCTGGGCCTCCCTTAGCCTGGGTATAACCATGGACATCCTTAAGGTCCAACCACTGGGCATCTTAAAGCCAGGTTTAGTGGAGAACAGCCCTTTGAATCACAGCTCCCTCAGTCTGAGGTAGTGAAAGCAGGATCATCAAATGGATAAGTGAATTTGGGCTGCTGCTGCAGTGCTGGGGAGCTCTAAGAGCTCTCTCCGTGTGTACTCTGGCAGCTGAAGCCTGCTTGAGTTGTCTGAAGGGAGAGTTCCTTCATTCCTGTCCTTCCACAGGCACCTTTGGAGGAACACACAAATTTGTGTATAAAAGGTCGTTAGGGGCTGAGTTACTGCTTCAGTCCCAGCACCTTCTGTCATTTTCCGTGTAATAACCGGGATGGAGCAGAGCACCCTCGGAAAGGGAGCTTGAGCCCCGCTGCTAAAAGTGACCCGACAGCCCAGTGAAAACAAAAGTCTTCATTTTCCTCATTCGCCCGCTTTGTAACCAGCCAGAAACTGCACCGAGTGCTCTTATGAGAGCTCCAGGAGAAATCCCGGGGTTCTGAAACTGCTGAGTACACACGAGCGGTGCCGCGGTGTCCTCGCCCCGTGCCAAAGCAAATCCTGCAGTTGAGCAATTCTCAATTCTCCTGCTCGGCGCTCGCGTGAGGTGCAGCGTTTGGTGGGGCCGAGCTGCTTGCAGCAGCTCAAAATCCCTGCAGGGGCCTGCAGTTGATCGAGGTGCCACCCGCAAACCCCGTGGCCTTGGATTTCATTTCGTTCCATCTCATTCCCCACAAACTCCGGAGCGGGATCGGCCCCTCTGGCTCGTGCCCTGGGCCGGTGGGCGCCGCTGGGTTTTGCTCTCGTGGTTCTTGTGTCTCCTGGCAGCAGGAGGTTCTTGATGTGCTTGAAAATTCCCAGCCAAGAGTCAAAGTCGTGGTTCTTGCCCACACCACCAGCCCAGATCAGCCTGAATTCCATCAATCCCGGCCTTACTTCACGTCCCAGTCTGCCAAACTCCCAACTATTTCACTCCGTAAACCTCACTGAGGTGGCTCTGGTGGCCGCCGAGCCCCTCTCGCGAGCTGTGTAAATAAACATTCCATTTAATTAAATCCTGGAGCCTGCTGAAGTGGCCTGCAGCAGATGAAAGGGGCTGCAGGCTGTCAGCCCGTGATGGTTTGGAAGGGCTTTCAAACATTTCTGCGCCTTTCTTTGCTTTTACTTTGCTGCCTTTATTTTCCTTGCTTGTAGCTTGTAGAGCAGTTGTGAGCTAATAGCTTTGTAAGGCACTTGTGCAGCTCTCAGAAGTGCTCAGCGTTTCCTAATCCAGCGGCAGCTTTTCTGCAGGCTCCAATGGGAGCAGCAGCGAGCCCAAGTGCCTCTTGAAAAACCACACTGCCTTCCCCGGAGTTCTGTCTGACTCTTCACAGAATAAAGGCAGCAGCCTCAGAAGTGATAATTGAAACTGCTGCAGTTCCAACACATTCGTCGATGTCTGTTTGATCCCAGTGCCACAGACACTCCTTTCCGTGGGGCTGCACTCAGGGTGGGGGACACACAAATTGTAATTTGTCGTTAAGAGTTAATTGCTACGGAGAAATCCCCACTCAAATCAAACACGTCCCTGAGAAAATTCCTCTTTTCTCGCGCTGTCTGTTGGTTTTGCTCCAAATTTAATCACTCAGGGCAGGGAATCTCCTGGCCTCTCTCCAGCCTGGCTCTTTCCCATCACAGTGACACTGGGTACCACTGGGACTTTCTTCTGGGCCCAGTACATGAGAAGCCAATCCCACCACGCTGCTCTCTGCTGACTGCCGAGGGTTATGAAGCATTTTTGTATTTATTTATTTGAAATGTAAACCCACCTGCACTGCCTTCCGTAAATACAAGCTGGGGTCGCCAGGACTCCTGTGTCTGCAGCTTAGTGTTTATCCACTGGAGCTGAGATCAGGTTCTCCAGCCTGGCACAAAGTCAGGGATAATGGCACTCGGGGAGGCAAACCCTGAAAGCTTGGGGCACTCCTGGGTTTGTGCCTGTTGGTCAGAACTCCCTCGACCACAGTGGGAACCCTCCCAGAACTGGGAAGCACTTATGGATACGGGCAGGAGCTGCAGGGGGAGAGCTGGTGGCAGTGCCCCCAGAGCTGGCGAGGTGGCCCTGGCCCCAGGAGGTCACCTGTGTTCGTGTCTGGAGGTTGGCCAGGAAAAGGAATCAGCTTTTGGGGCTGAGGGACCAGCAGTGTCTTTAGGGTGTGGCCATTCGTGTGCCACAGGGTGGAAATGCAACGAGTAGAGAGCTTTTCTTTTCCTCTGCCACACCTAAAGAGCTTCAGCTACACAGGGAGAGCTCTTGCAAGGGGCAGATGGAGGCTGGAAAATTTGCTGGTGCCTCATCCCATTCCCCCCTTCCATCTCCTCCCATTCCTGGGCAGTAAGAGTTCATCTTTGGGCTGATACAAAGCGGGCAGGATTTAAAGGTGTCAGGCTCATCTCTGATTGCATTTCTCCAAGTTTGTTACATGTTTAAACACAGGAAAATGTTCAGAGGAGTTTGGGTTCTTTCTTGTAGGGTAAGACTGGGAAGGGCAATGTGCAGGGATCACACAGGACTGGTTTTGCTGGCACAGAGAGCAGCTCTGTCATCTCATGTCACTTATTTCCAGACTGGTCTCTTGGATTCACACACCCCCCTGCAAAAGTTACTCCTCACTTACATCCCCGTGCTCAGCTTTGCAGTAGTATAAAACTGCCCAAGTATATTTAATAATTCATTCCATCCTGGAAGGGGATAGCAGACGTTCTGCTCGTCTCTGACAATAAATAACATCTATTGCTTTGGATATGACACTGCAGGTGACTAAAACTCCAGGCTGACTCTGTCTTTGGAGGGCTCAGGTAGAACTGGATAAAGTTTGGTGCAATAACTCCTTTTTTTCACCAATTTTAGCTTGAAGGAGCAGCAGCAAAGCTGTGATGAGTAAAAATGTCCACACTGTTTGCATCAGTCACGTGATTAAAATGCACTTTATCAGCAGTCAGAGCTTCTGGGCACAGGAAATGCTTCTCAGTGAACACTGGGAATTTTCGCGGGTGGGGTGTTCGGAATGTGCTGTCCCATCCCAGATCCCAGATCCCAGATCCCAGATCCCATATCCCAACCCCAAACCTGGCTGTGCTTGGCCGTGCCCTGTGTCTGTGGGAGTGTGCTTGGGGAGGGATCAAATGCTCCCAGAGCTCGAAGGCAGTAATGCAAGGAAACCAAAATCACAGGGCACGGTTTGCTCCGTGGTTTGGAGGGGAGCCACATCCCCGGAGAATTCCCACCTTTGGCATTCCCAGCCCAGGCATTCCAAACAGGAGCCAACTTGCTGAGAAATGTGGTGAAAAAGGACACTTTCGCATGATTGGTACTTGCGGTTTGTCTCCATTTCCACTGAGAGATGGGATGTGCTTTGGACCAGCCCAGTGGCCCTGGATGTGGCAGGAATAATTTGATCCCTTTAGCCAGGATATTCCTCTCTGTGGAATGCAGCCCTGGATTGTTCACATCTTTTTGTGAATATGGCTCCTGCTGCAGGTATTTTTTACCCTGCCTTTGGCATAAATTGAGAATATTTATGACCGATTGTGGACTCCTCATCCCTAGAAGTGTCCAAGGCCAGGCTGGATGGGGCTTGGAGCACCCTGGGATAGGGGAAGATGTCCCTGCCATGGCAGG